>JAQPZY010001508.1:0-160000 GCA_029931535.1 Margaritifera margaritifera | reverse complement strand
ATTAATTCAGATGACGTACTGCATTTTGGTTAAACTTTTCTAAGCGTGTATATATTGCCTATAACTGAGATAATTTATTTTTGCTTTCGGAAAATCTTTGCTTCCAAAACCAAATGTTATAAAAACGTTTTCGATGTACAAAAACAACTAAAAATGGAAACCCAAACCCGAAAATTTGTCTAGAGTCTGAATAGTTGTTTTTCAGTTGTTTTCTTCAACCGAAATTTAGAGAGCTAAAACTTTACTTTTTTTCGGTCATAGCCGCAACTCTACCTGAGAGAAAACTCTCAATATAATGAAAGTTCTGAGTCTGTTAAAAACTCATGATTACAATTTTTGTGATCGTCAAACCCAATTTAGGAGATTACGGTGTAAAGAAAGTCAAATCCCGTTCTTATTTCTGTAGCTAACTCTCCGCCATCCACCTTTTTCTTTAAAGTATCGTTGATTTTTGCAATCGGATGGGTAATATGGATTACCATCTCTGTCTTTAAAAAAAAAGTCAAAGAAAGAAAAAATATAATGAATCATTAGCTAATCATGTAACATTCCGTGTCTATGTATCATCTGTTTGTGTGTTTACATCATTTTTAGGACCATGTGTGGTGTTGATTTTTACAGATAGAAAGGTTCAATAAACACTAACAAATTAATGTCGAAGTCTGACAATAATTTTCTACTTCTTATCTTGCTTACCAATCTGTATCTTTACGCACTGGAATGAAAGATTAGACTTACACCCTATATTTCAGTTCACATTAGTTAATCTCTCCGAACGATTGCACGCAAATGGTGACTAGTCAAGTATGTCGTCTGGGCCATATGATCAGTGAGCTTCCATTGTAACAAAACTTTGCACTTGTTCAACCTGAAGATAAGTCCGTTCTGAATGGTAGAAAAACGTTACTATTCGCAATTTCGAACAATCCAAATAGCTGGTTATATCTAAAGGAGGAAAGACATGGTTCGGAAACTGTTACAATACTGGGTCACCCTGTATGATGATCGCGTGTTTAAAATGATACGTTTGGAGTTTTTCAGGGTATATCATCTTTCCGATGATGTTATGTTCTTTGTCTGGACATATTATGTAGATATGGTGTGCAGACGATAGATACATGACCAAAAGCGTTTGCAAATAGGATTATCGAGGGTTGCATCTCTCTCGCTCTCAACCCTTTAATTGCGGCTCACATTTCTATGAGCCCCGGATGAACAGAAACACTATCTAATAAATCTCTTTCCAATTTCAACAGAGAAAAAATTGAAGCAAAGAAAACGGATTTCGTTGTTATCTTTATACACACTGCAAAGAAAGTGCAATTATTTTTATACGTAAAACGGCACTATTTTGCATTAAAACTTTGGTTCAGCATGTAGACCTTTGGTCATGTATGGAACTACATTTGCTTTTGACAATATCAAAGTTTAATATCCAGACTTTTGTTCATACTCATACTTCTCCCTAATAAAACGGCGTAACAGCCCACATTGACCTTTGCATTTGGTGCATTTTTGTAAAATATGTTTCAGTGTACAGGAATGTATATATCTTAAAATTTATTTTATGAATGAAACTTTGTAAACTTCTACCGTGAATATAAACATGCAAACACGAAACCATTTTTTTTTTTTTTTTTTTTTTTGTTTTTGTAAAAGTTACGAAACCGCTGGATACGAAGCCTCGAACTTGAAAGCTCACGTCAATTTCTGTTTTATAAATCAAAGGAGATTTAAATATTTTATTATAGCCCAGCCCAGACTCTACTCCCACTGCCCAGATTATACCCGGCCTTCCTTGTCTCATATAAATGATATCTTCTTTTTTTATATTACTAAGTTCTTGTCAAAGGTCAACTAAATAGCATCCCGAAAGCTTGTCATGACAACCCAGTCCGTGGCGGTCATTTTGGTGGGGACAAGGCGATCAGAAAACTGTCTCAACGGTGCAACTGGAAGGGTACATACCGGTAATTTATATATGTGTGTGCGTGCGTGCATGTATCAAAATTCTTAATAATTATTATAGTTATATACATACTAATCAAATATGCCTAGAGATTTGGCTGAAACCAAATAGCTTTTGTCTGAAAAGTCCGATGTTCGCCATTTCTATTAGACTAGCCCGAACAATACCCCGGGGTGTACTCTGGCCTGTCTCAAACTATACCCATGGCATAATCTGGCCTAGCCTATATTATGCCCTGGTATAAAATGGGGGGGGGGGCGGGGGGCGAGTTTGAAATCGAACCTGCACCCTTCTGGTCATGATTCCAACTCCTTCGCCACTGAGCCACTGCAGTTTCGGCGTGTTTCCAATATGTCATACTGCCACACAAAATCAGGATTAACATTTTCAGTCTGTTGAGCGGCGCAAAATGACAATCCCATTCACGTCACTCTAGTGATGTAGAAATTTATCTGATGCTTTAATTATAATTTAATTTTTTTGATGTATCGTTAGTCAACAAATACTGTTACATTAAGTTGATAGTCATGTATCTATGAATACTGTTACATTAAGTTGATATTCATGTATTTATGAATACTGTTACATTAAGTTGATAGTCACGTATCTATGAACCTTTTTTTGGGGGGGGTTGGGTTGAAACCTTTAATTCTTTGATTGTGTCACATTTTCTTGACATGTAAAAAAAAATATAAGGCGATATAGTTCCTCTGGAAGGTTAATGATTTTATGAACCATATTTTACGTACATCGTGCAGACACTGAAACATTTTTTTTTTTTGTTGGTAGAATTATCCTACTATATGGTTTGAGTCATTCCTTAAGGCAGGAAAAACTAAAGTTATAGTTTTATGTGAATGTTAGGGCGGATCGCTGTAAAGATGTATATATATATATGTATATATGTATATCGATTTATTGGTTACCTACATACCGATCTACCAACCAATGAACCAATCTTGCAGTCTATCTTGCTACCAACTTACTAATATAACCTATGTGTATTTAATTTGGCAGGATATAGATTTACTGTTCAAATTTCACATCTTCAACAATAAAGATTTGATAGCCGAAATAAACTTCGTTGCTAAAGTTGTAGGCATTATTTATCCACACAGTTAAACCGCTTCGTGTTTATATATTTCATTCCCAAATTTTCTTACTATTTCTACCACATGTGCAAATTTCATCACATCGCTATTACAGATGAAAGGTGAAAGCGAATGCAGACGAAATATCAATATTAAACATCCATCAAAAGATTTTAGTACCGTTTATACTCGCGTATAATTCGGTTCCAAATGCAAACAACATAGACCCTGATCTGCCGTCGCACAATGCACCAGCAGATCAGGGTCTATGTTGTTTGTTCTACTGATTAGTGCTTACAAACTGCATAGACCCAGATCTGCCGGCGCATTATGCGAAGGCAGATCTGGGTCTTTGCAGTTTGCAGTTGGTGTTCGAATTATACGCGAGTATATACAGTACAAAAAGAATCTTAACAAGATTAATTTGCAATTCAAGTCTTTATTTATGGTCCACCTCCTAAAGGTCGTCTTCAAAGTGGGACAGACAGGTACAGGTTGTTGGCTCCGTGACCCAGTAACACAAATAAGAGTGATAAGTGCTACTAAGAAAAGTTTAAAACAAAAATGCAGATGTCAACTCCCGAGATCAAACCGGTAAAACCTTTAAAATTCAGTTACCGAGCATCGATATGCCGTATATGCTGACTGTATTCGCTTTCAACAACATATGTGACAATGAATACATGAATAGAAAATAATTTATAGTGGTTCATAATCAGTGTTATTTATGAATTAGTCTCGAACATAAAATTTCAGCTTTTAAATGACCATTCTTATAAATGCTCACTGTGGTATCATCGACGAAGAAGTTGGGATTTTATGTTAAAAAAACGTTTGCGTTTGGATATTAAAAAAAGCTCTTCTAAAAGGATGTGAACTCTGTTTGAATTCATATTTGGAGAAAAGTGAGATGGAGGAATCAGACTGTAAAAACGTTTTGCGCGAAAAATATTACGCACGGTTGTCATGGTATTTTTTTTTTAAACCTCTACATAACGTTGTCAAGAGATTTTATATAAGCGTCAGCTACAGACAAATTCGACTTACATTTGAAAAAGGCAGCCGTTCTGCCGAAAGTAGTGTTTCTTAATAAGTGTTGCACATAAAAAAATAAATAAAGAAAGAATGGAATCGAAATTTCCACGGAATGGGTTTATTTAGGGAAGTAACGGATAGTTCTTTAAGCAGTTTTCAATATGCATGGCCCCAATGCTGTTTGAAGAAAAAGAAGCGTGGATGGAACAATGATATGAATAAATGTCTTACTGTACTATGCTGTATCGTATTATATCGTTATAGTCTCGACGGGAGGTGTTAATCACAGTAAAGTGCGAAAAAGTCTTGACACAGCCCAATTGTGAGGCAGAGCTTGCAAAGATATTTTTGTGATAAATGGCGATATTTTGTTTGTCCGTTTACGAGAGAGAGAGAGAGAGAGAGAGAGAGAGAGAGAGAGATGCGGACAGACATACATACAGAGGATCAATATATCTGCATATAACACCAGATCTCTGTGAGGTGCGATATTTCGACATTGGCTACGAATCGATACTTTTATCGTCGATGTCATTTTGATTTAAAAACACCGGGATCTTTATTAAAATAAATGCGGTTTAATTTTGTTTCGAGCTTATGACAGTATCCATGGTAATGCTGCTTCCTTTTTAATACTTCACACAACTTTTCTTCAGAAATAACGAAAAATCCATAATAGTTTCTGTATCCCCCACCCCCCTCCGAAAAAATGCATAGCAAATGTTGCTAAAACGGACAAAAAATGTAAATGTTCATGATCTTAACGGTGAGTCGCTGTCTCTAATTATGGCCCTTTCCGTACACCATGCAGGACAATTCCGTCCCAAGCAAGCCAGCTGTCTGGGATTGACACTTGTTATGACTCTGTGTCCTAAAAATATGTAACAGAGAGAAAGAGAAACCAACAATGTAAGTAAAATCAACAAGCAATTTATTAAAGACAATTAAAGTGAAAATTTAAAAGACACTTACATTAATGTGAATTAAAGTCCAAATAATCCAATAATCTTCAGTGTACTAATCACAAGTCCAAAACATAGAATGTTCCGAATGAATTCCAATAGCCTTGAAGGTACTGCTATGCCATTAGTCTTGAATGTCCTGATGTAGCACAATGATGTAATCCAGAATGTCTTTGAATGATTTCACAAAAATCCTAAAGTCGTGTATTAATCCCAAAAAGTTCTAAAGTCTATGAGCACTTTAGTATTTCCAATGAATATTTTAAATAAATAATTCCTTCCTCCGAATTTGCTCTGATTTTCACAACACAACTATAAACATCTGATTATTAAACCAAATTCCTTAAAGACTGATAGTTAGCATAGGAATGAAATACCGCTTAAGAAACTTCCCATATATAAACACAGGTCAACTGACAGAATTTTCTATAAAAACCAGGTGGCTTACCTGACAAATATCAGTAATTCTAGTGGAAAAACAAGTATAATTGTAAACAAAAGCAACCCTGGCCTCGAATTTTAAGTAAACAACTTCTTCACATCCTATAACCAAGGACAAAGTGTAATTTGTAGGACAAAAGTTAAATATGTAAACATTATACAGAACACACTCTGCAGTCCAGTTACCGCTAAGATTTAGCCATGTAACACCTTAACCATTGCAGCTAATGATGCAGTAATGTCACTACCACACAGGGGCAGAGAGGCAAACATGTACACAATTTGGAACATGTATATAGAGGATATCTATGTTTTTTTTCATTAAGGAAATATTTCACGAGTGAAGTGGAAACATTGTATTGTCACGAGTGGCGACGCCACGAGTCACACAATACAAAACGTTTCCACTTCACGAGTGAAATATTTCCTTATATCTACTAACAAAACAACGTAGATTTTCTTTTTATTATATATTTTCAAGGCAAAAACCGTTGATTTGCACAGAATTTTTTCTCCATTCTGTACAAATGCTATTAACGGCTGCATTTACTACATCGATAAAAAGAAGTTCCGAAATTTAACAATGATTTCAAGTCAGCGACGTTTTACTAATTTAGGTTGTATCATATCATGCTACATAGTGTGTGTTTTGTCAAATTAATAACTGTTTTCATATGAAAATGATTAGATTTTTATTTTTTCGTTAACACATTTCTTGCGCGGATTGATACAGTGAACATTGTTGAGTTGCGGATGCTGTACAAACACCACAGAGTGGTTGTATCCGACACACTTCAAAATGTAACATCTTTAAAGAAAGGATTTTAATGATTCTGAGTTTTCTTGTAAGAATTTATGTTCTTTGTTTTGTTTATTTCTGCATTCAACCGTGAATTTTCGTGTCTCTTTGCTAGTTTGCTGTCTAGTTTGGTAACAGATGCTGCATCCAAATTTTGATTGTCACTTAATTTCAGTTTGCAATCAACACTCATTAATGTCCGCTTTCTCCATCGTTTTCAAACATGATTATGATTGCAATGAGTTAAAATAGCTACTTAAACAGCGCTATTACTATATTTATTCAAGAGTTTTACTTAAAAATGTGTACCGTTTGTCGTAAAGTGTAACAGGTATACGATATTGTACGGGTGACACAGAATATCGAATAACAACAGGTCATTTAAGTTCAGTCACTGACAATTTGCATGATTCATGTGGAACTAATTATTAAAAAGTAAATACTTGAAGCCACCTTTTTTTGTTGTTTGGAGTTTGTTTTTAGGTATTTCTTGATGGTGCATGCCTACAGTTTTCACACATTTAAAATATGTTCAGACAGAGAGAGAGAGAGAGAGAGAGAGAGAGAGAGAGAGAGAGAGAAGGAGCAGAAGAAGAAGAAATAGACCTAAATGTGGAAATAAAGGGTTAAAAAACATACGTAAGGACAGAATTATTTCATAAATAGAAAAAGAAAGTAGTTCCAAAAGTGATATCGCCACTGTGGCGATATAATATTTCTCACACTGATATATTCCAATATCTCATTATGAAACATATAATAAAAACAATCATTCGTCCCATATATGATTGTTAGTCATTTTATGACTGAATAAATTTTGAAGAATCTACAATCAGATGCTGCAGCCGGAAACGAGATTTCACTCCCATTCGATCACCCTGAACTTAATATTCTCGTCCAATCAAATCAAATAAATTCCTCTTCGTCAGTATCGAGTTGTCTCCATGGTAACACGCCCCCTTAAATAGGTCACAAACCAACTTCATTAAAAAAAAGTGTGCTTCTGCACGAGTATCAACAGTTTTCCGCACTGATTAATCATGACCCAACCACTGAAGCCATAATGGATGCTAACAATACTGACGCTTGGGGAGGTCACTGGGGACACCAGCAACAAGAGCAACAGCAACAAACCCCCCCCCCCCCAAAAAAAAAAAAACTGTTCCTAGAACTGTAACAGTTTCTGATAGAAAAAATACTCTTCCTATTGACCTTGATAAATGGAATGAAATATCGCCAATTGCAGATGAAAACCTAGAAGTGAAACATGTATTTAAAGCAGGACTGATAAATATAGTGGTTTAAAGGACAAAACTATTTTTTCCAGAAGTTCATGACTTTATTAATCACTTTGATTTGTTAGGACTAGCAGAAACAAAATTGACTGTTAGATAGCATACATTTACAGAATCATTCTCTGTACACAAAAAATCACATTTCAACGACAAACATTCCATCAGGTGAGGTTGCATTCTGTATCAGGAAAGAGTTAAACAGGCATGATTTCTGTGCAGAAAAGCGTTTACGGTGGCTAATGCGTTGGAAGCGCAGCGAATTAGCACTCAAAGAGCAGTTTGGATTTCCAACAAAAGTCGACCTTAGGCTCAGTGGCGGCGCGAGAGTTCAAGGCGCCCGGGGGCAATGTTCTTTAGTGGCGTCCCTACTTTGCCACAGAGAACAGTTTTCATGTTTCATGTCAGTTGCCAACCTCCAACCCCCCTCCCTCCAATCTACGCCCCGGTTACAGCTGCAAAAAAAAGAGCTCCCGACGGCGTTCCTCCCTCGACCGGGGCAAATGACCCCCCCCCCTCCCAACCCCCACCTGCGCCACTGCTTAGGCTTTCGCCAGCGTCTCCCAGACAAAAAGCATCGATTTATTTTCTACGCAGTATCAAAATAGATTTCGATAAACCCAGTGTAAAGGCGATCTATTGTATGGTCGATGTAATGCAACATTAGCACTTGTATAGCTACTTAAAGTGATAAGAGTATCGTGACATGATCGTAACACAATTATCTTCTGCGCATGTATGGCGGGCTCGAAAACTCGCGGAACTCCATTGCTTATCTGACAAAGTACGATGGGGCCAATTGATCAACGATCCCTGATATAGTAGAGATCAATCCTTTTTGAGAGCTTCACACAACTAACTGAAACTTTAAACTTTGATAACTTTGATAGTATATCGTCTCAAAGATACTTGTCGTGGCTTGTCTAAGATAAACTATAAGCTGAATCATATATCATTTGTTAAACAGTATTGTATAGCAACCAATGACAGAGAGACAATCAGAAGCGATAAGAATGAGAATGTCATGCAAATTATCTAAAGTAGCTGTATCAATTAGACAATATTATATGTTATTCTGTCTGCAAATGTTATATTTAGTTCCTTTAATATTATTTCAAACAATAACAACAAGGCATAGACACAAGCAACACATACAATAAAACCACCACTCGATACTTACCATCATGGTATTATCATGTTCACAACCACGATCCACCACTGCCGCCTTTGTTATTATCGTGTCGTCATCTAAATCATCAAAGTCCTATTGTTTATCCCAGTGGCGGCGCGAGGGCTCGAGGCCCCCGGGGCAATGTTCTTTGGCGCCCTTACTGAGGCGCATGGGGTAATATTCTTTAGTGGCGCCCCTACTTTGCTACAGACAACAGTTTTTATGTCAGTTACCAACCTCCCTCCTCCGGGCCTCCCCCTCTCCCTCCTAAATATAAGTTTTGTGAAGAATTGACCCCGTTATACAAAGGTGAAGGTGAAATGCTATGAAAATTTCAGCTACCTAAAAAAATAAGCTCCCGACGGCGCCCCCTTTCGCCTGGTGCCCGAGGGCATGAGCCCCTCCCAACCCCCAAACCCCTCGCGCCGCCACTGGTTTATTCCGAAACCTCTCTTCTTCATCCTCTTTTTTTTGTTATTGCTATTGATTTCAGTGCATGTATTACTAGTATAATTAGCATTAATTAGAATCCTTGTTGTTATTTTTGTTGCTATAATAATAATAATAATAATAATAAATAATAATAATAATATCATTAGTAGTAGCAGTGTTGCTGCTGCTGTTGTTTTTGTGGTGGTTGTGGTAGTGGTGGCTTTTTAATGTTTTCTATGTTATTGTTGTTTTTGTCCAAACCATATACAAGTGCATCAATATATCTGCTCTTACCAAAATATTAGCCACCCCTTCAGTGAGGAAGTATAATTTGTAAAAAATGTATGTGCAGGTAATGAAACTGTTTTGTCTTCATTTCCAGTAATAAAGCAAGTAGTCTTGTGACTTATTCCAGGGAAAGATATTTTGTAGGCGGTGTCACGATAATCAATGTTTTTACAGCAATCTGTCATTATTCCTAATATTAGCAGCGAGCAGTCTCTTTTCTCTCACGGCAAAAGGAGCTGACTGATATCCGACTACTGACCCATATCATATTACACTGGTGTATTTAGGCAAATGTTCAAATTTCTGATAACTTTTCACTGGAAAAACGAGACTGCAACCGCAAACTGTTGATTTTATCTGACCGCTAGTAAGTGAGATCTGTCTACAAAATTCTGTAATTGAATAATTAAATACCAGGATAATTTCTATCCATGGTTCTGGAACAAATCCTTTTGAACACAAGCATCATCATCGGTAATTTATTTTTAGCTCGTTAATATTCACTGCGGTGACGATAATTGAGAATCAAATGGACGGCAATTATTGATAGAGATCACAATGTATATTCCCTACTCCTAATAAATAGCTGAGCAGTAGCCCCAAGAATGATGGACTCTTAATATTTGCATATTTGCATTATGTCATCATTTCGAACTTGACATATGCAAACCATCAATCTCTTCATCAAGGTCGTCTGTTTTATGAACAGAATGGTAACACTAGAATACAAAGAAAATAATAATATAAAATAATAATAATAATAATAATAATAATAATAATAATAATGAGGACTTTGTATAGCGCCTAATCTTTAGAAGCTCTAAGCGCTTTACAACATAAAATAACACCTAAAAACATATATAATGATATGATTACGAAAAACAAAGACCATGAAATTAGGAAACAAAAACATGCTGAAAATAGTTAAGGTAAGAAAACATTAAGTCTTTAGGTCTATTCTTGCAGTTGAAATAGGTGAGTTTTAAGAGCACTCTTGAATGAGATCACTGTGTCTTTGTGTCTAAGTTCAGTTGGCAATTCGTTCCACGTTGCTGGGCCCTGGTATGCAAAAGAACGTTGTCCGTATGACTTCATTTTGGTATTGGGAATGATGAGAATACGGGTGTCGGAAGAGGAGCGTAAGTATCTTGCTGGTGTGTACACATGGGTGAGGTGAGATAGGTATGTTGGACTGGTACCAGTCAGTGAAACGTAGCACAGAGAACAAATTTTGTGTTTGATTCTGGATAGAATGGGTAGCCAGTGTAGGGTACAGAGCAAGGGAGAGGTGTGCTCTGTTCGTGGTATTCTAAGAATGATCCGAGCAGCTGTGTTTTGAACTTTTTGAAGTTTCTGGAGTAGATACTGAGATGAACCAGATAGAATTGAGTTACAATAGTCCAGTCTTGAAAGTACTAAGGAACACACAAGTGTTTTAGTGGCATCAACTGAAAGATAATTGTGAATGGAGCTGATCCGTCTCAGCTCAAGGTATGCAGCCTTGCATATGTTCATGACATGTTGGTGCAATGAGAGTGTACTGTCTAGAGTAACACCTAGGTTCCGTACTGACTGTGTGAATTTAATGTTGGTGTTGCTTATATTTATTGTTTGAGGTAAAGGATGTGAATGAGAAAGTCTTTGTGTGGTAATCAGAATAGCTTCAGTTTTATCATCATTCATCTGCAGCTTGTTACATGTCATCCATGATTTCACATCGGAAATACACCTCTCTACACCTTGGATGGTAGCGTCAACTTCAGTTGGGTGGCTAGATTTGTATATTTGGGTGTCATCAGCATACAATTGGTGAGACACTGGATGACGATCTATGACACTTGAGAGCGGCTGAGTGTATAGAATGAAGAGAACAGGTCCAAGAACAGAACTATGTGGAACGCCAAAACATAGATCAACTGGGCTGGAGTGTTTTCCATTTGCGGACACAATTTGTGTCCTGTTGACCAAGTAGGACTTGAACCATAGTAAGGCTGTATCGTGAATGCCAAATACATGATGGAGACGGTGAAGTAATATATCATGGTCTATTGTATCAAATGCTGCAGACAAGTCAAGGAGGGTGAGAACTGTAATCTTTCCACTATCCAAAGCAGAGAGAAGGTCATTAACTACTTTCAGAAGGGTAGTTTCGGTACTGTAGCGAGGGCGATATGCAGACTGTACATCGCTAAAAAGACTGTTTGAATTCAGATGAGATACAAGTTGGGACAGAACAACTTTTTCTAAGATTTTTGACATGAATGGGAGGTTAGAAACAGGGCGATGGTTCTTTAAATCGTTATGGTCAAGTGTTGGTTTCTTCAGCAGAGGCTTTACAATGGCAGTTTTGAAAAATGATGGGAATTCCCTGGATGAGAGAGAAGTATTAATAACATCAGTTAGTGAAGGCAATATTGGATCTAAGCACTCAAGCAGCAGTGATGTCGGAATCGGATCAAGTTCACATGACTTTGGGGCACTCTTCATCATGATTGTACGCACTAAATCCATAGAGACAGGTTCAAATGCTGCTAACGGTTGCTGCTGAAATTCTGTATCGCAACTGTATGGTGACGACGACTCAATTGAAATTATGTTGTCAAGCTTATCTCTAATGGTTTGTACTTTGTCACGGAAGAAATTTGCAAACTGGTCCGGAAGGTCGACTGGAGAGAAGGTAGTTGGAAGTGGTGTACATTTGTTCCTTGACATTAGCTGGTTAGTAATCTCGAAGAGCTCTTTGCAGCTGGAACTTTCAGTGATCTTAGTACTGTAGTGGGCTGATTTCACTGCATTTACTATGTTTGTGACATTCTTCTTAGTGGCTTCATAGATTTGCTTATGAATAGTGAGTCTGGTGGAAACCCAAAGCCTCTCAGCCTTACGGCGGTCTCTTTTAGCAGTGCGAAACTGGTCCCTAACACTGCTATACCACGGAGAACACTTTTTAATTTATACTCTGCACATGGTTGCGGAGGCATGTTTGTCAAACATTGAACCAGGCAGTTATCAAGTTGTTCTGCTGTAGGAGGTAGCAAAGTTGTTAGGATTATGAAAACAAAACATAGACAACAGGGCATATCAAGGCACAAAACCACCCCTAGACCTGAATGAGTGCATGTTTTCACATTTTATTTCGTACATATTCCCTGATTTTCACCTGCGTAAAACCTTAATGGGCGAAACATTTTCGCAGTACTTAAAGCTAAAACTTTGAACTTCAATAATATTCTAGTACAGAAAACATATCTATTTAAACTTTAAGTCTCACTCTTCACCTCCACATAATCGCTATTCTTTCCATCATTTTAGTTAATTCCATATGTTTCGGCCAACATTAATTCTTGAACTCATGGCCGTTACATGAAGAAATATTCTTAAATCAATCATGCATTAAACCGTTTTTACTTGTCACAAACTATTCTTTTTTTGTCTGTTATCCCGCGTACCCAACCTCGCCTTTGTGACCAATCTGACCTTGCATTAACTGAAACAAAACTTGCAATATATTCTCTAGATTTTAATCTACTTTGTGGGATCTATGCAAGAGCCGCGGTGGCTCAGTAGCTAGCGTGCTGGACTCGGAATTAAAAGGGTGCTGGTTCGAATCCAACCATTGGATCAGCCTGGGTCAGCTAGCGTGGTTTGTCCTTGAGCAAGACCCTGTCTCAACACTAAATAACGCCTTGTGTTGATGTGCAGTAAACAACAAAATAATCCCACATGTTTACCTGCATTATGTAATATGGAGAAATCACTCACATCTGGCATCATCAACCCCCGTAGCCATAAAATTGTCTGAAACTCAAATTTCAAAACTTTTATTCTTATATAAGTTTGCTCCAAGTGAGGTTAGAATCACAAAATTTTCGGTATTATATAATAGTGTTATCTCTACATGCATGTTACATTTCAAAAGGTTTGGGCAACTCTAAGTTTGAGTTTTCATTCTGGAGTCTGAGTTTAATGTTTGTGCTCAGACAGTTTCGTGAGTTCTGGGTCTGGTGTGTGCTCAAACAGTTTCATGACTACGGGGTGTTGTGTGTGCTCAAACAGTTTCATGACTACGGGGCGTTGTGTGTGCTCAAACAGTTTCGTGACTACGGGGCGTTGTGTGTGCTCAAACAGTTTCGTGACTACGGGGCGTTGTGTGTGCTCAAACAGTTTCGTGACTACGGGGCCTGGTACAGATCAAGTAACCAAAATTGAAATAAATCAAATAACAGAATATATTATAAATATTTTTGCTGAGAGCGCGGGGAAAAGTTTCCCAAAAAAGAGCTTCCCCAAAAGGAATAAAAAAGAGTAAACCTTGGTTTAAACTGAATGTAAATCGGCCATAAAGAAGTACCACATATCAAGAAAAATATTTTCTTTTAATAAAACGAACAAAACTTCAATCATTTGAAAAGAGAATATAAAAGTTATAAATCCACACTTCGATATTACCGAAGCCAATTTAAAAGGACTATGCAAAACAAAATAAGACACATGAGTTTTAAAAACCCGAAATGATTTTAGAATCTTATTAATTCTGTAAATAAGGCTGATCAGGACATACAATTTTTATATAAATGATTTGTATGAATAGTTTAAAGATCTAAACTCGGATGATATAGACAGAACTGATGAGCTTAATTTAACAGAGGTTATTAATATGCCATCTTCTTTAGATAATCCAATTACTGAATATGAAATTCGGAAAGCACTGTCAAATCTAAAGAAAAACAAAACACCAGGTTAGCTGGAGTATGTAATGAATACCTTAAATATACTGAATCTATTTGTATGGAAAGATATGTTTCATTTTTCAATTTAATACTCAACACAGGAATAATTCAATATGAATGGACTATCGAAGAAATAAAATATATAAAAAAGGAGACCCTGAGCATACAAGTAAATATTGACCTATAACATTACTTAACTGCTTAGGAAAACTTTTTACCTCAATCATCAGCAATAGATTAAATGATTATTACTCTGATATATCATTTTTAAAGGAATCTCTGGCTGTATTTCTACCACTGACCATAGCTTTGCAATACACAATCTCATAGAATATACTAAATTGTGAAAAAAGAAATTATATTGTATATTTGTTGATTTTGAAAAAGATTCTGATAATATATAGAGAATAGGATGATGGAAAAAAGTTTTAAAAAGCGGCGTTTCAGGGGAACTCTTTAATGTAATACATAATATGTATAAAGGGGAACTCTTTAATGTAATACATAATATGTATAAAGGGGAACTCTTTAATGTAATACATAATATGTATAAAGACACTAAATCAAGTATCAATGGCAATGGCAATGTTTCAAGATTTTTTTTCCCTGCATGAAAGGAGTTCGCCAGGGTGAAAATCTATCACCATTATTGTTTTCTATCTATCTAAATGACCTTGAAAAATACATTAAATCGAAACACTGCTATGGCATCAAACTAAAAATTGCAGATGATGAAATCGCTCAATATTTCAAAGTATTTTGTACTTCTTTAAGCAGAGGATACAGATCTCTTTGCAGAGAACCCCGAAGATCTAAAATCTCTGATCAGTAATTTAGTAATTATTGCTATGATTGGAAATTAAAAGTGAATGTGAACAAAACAAAAGTGCTTATTTTCGGTAAAGATTATAAGAAAAAGTTTAACTTTACATATAAAGGTATAATACTAGAATGGGTTAATTATTACATTTATCTTGGGGTTATTCTGAGTAAGACAGGAAGATTTCTCAAAGCTATAAAGCAAACAATATCAAAAGCCAAGAAAGAATTATTCTTGTTAAAAAAGCGTATATGGAATCTTGACCTACCTATAGATTGCCAGCTAAAACTATTCCATAGTACCCAGAGTACCCATTCTGCTATATGGGTCGGAAATTTGAGGCTTTGAAAATTCCAAAATCATTGAGAAAATACATACAGATTTTCTAAGATCAGTTTTAAAATGTAAAAAGAGTTCCCCATTATACATGCTATATGGAGAAACTGGACGACAACCACTTACACTTAGAGTGAAATTGAACGCCATCAAATATTCGTGTACACTAATTGAGGAAAAACAGGCAAAATACGCGAAAGTCATATATAATTATATTGAATGATATGAAAGCTCATAATAATATCTATCAATGGTTTGATTACATTAAATCTATTTTTGAAGAATGTGGATTCGGATACATTTGGTATTCGCAGTATTCTCCTGATAAACAATGGCTCATCAAAAGTATGAAAAACAGACTAACGGACATGTATCTTCAGCAACAGTATAAAGAACAGGCTAACGGATAAATATCTTCAGCAACAGTATAAAGAACAGACTAACGGACATGTATCTTCAGCAACAGTATAAAGAACAGACTAACGGACATGTATCTTCAGCAACAGTATAAAGAACAGACTAACGGACAAATATCTTCAGCAACAGTATAAAGAACAGACTAACGGACAAATATCTTCAGCAACAGTATAAAGAACAGACTAACGGACAAATATCTTCAGCAACAGTATAAAGAACAGACTAACGGACAAATATCTTCAGCAACAGTATAAAGAACAGGCTAACGGACAAATATCTTCAGCAACAGTATAAAGAACAGACTAACGGACATGTATCTTCAGCAACAGTATAAAGAACAGACTAACGGACATGTATCTTCAGCAACAGTATAAAGAACAGACTAACGGACAAATATCTTCAGCAACAGTATAAAGAACAGACTAACGAACAAATATCTTCAGCAACAGTATAAAGAACAGACTAACGGACATGTATCTTCAGCAACAGTATAAAGAACAGACTAACGGACATGTATCTTCAGCAACAGTATAAAGAACAGACTAACGGACATGTATCTCCAGCAACAGTATAAAGAACAGACTAACGGACAAATATCTTCAGCAATGGAATACAAACAAAAATTTATCTAGCAAGGGACTATTTGAAACAAACATCCAGTTGGAAGATTATTTAATTTCTTTACCCGAAAACTTTGGCATTGTTTACTCTAAATTTAGAACCTCAAACCACCATTTACCAATTGAAACTGGCAGATGGTCAAATATTCCAACGAACGAAAGATTGTGCACATTATGCAACCAAAATGATTTAGGTGATGAATTTCATTACATATTCAATTGTCCTTATTTCAAAACTGAAAGAAATTCTACCTAAAAAATAAATATCATAGAAGGCGAAATATTTTACTTTTTTTACGATTTGTTTAATTCAAAATGTATTGAGCTTTTAAAGTTGTGGAAATTTAAAAAGGTTATCATTTCAAAATTTAGTTAACATGGAGTGTATATTTTTGTGTAGGCTGAACTACACTTGTATGATTAATAATTCATGAAATGCAAAAATGGCATGCTAAATTAAATCTTTGTAATCACAATTTATGTAATATCACATGTCTTCATATGCTTATATCTTCTTTTATATAACAGTGGTACGTAATATCATATGTTTTGATATGTGTATATCTTCTTTTATATAACAGCTCAAATCTAAAACAAGAATGCCCTGAGTAATATGCGAACTATAATAAAAAAAAGATTGGGCATGATTTTTAACGTTTTTTATTACCAGATGAATAATGTTGTATCAATCATCTAACTCCATTGTCTAGAACACCTTATTTAACATACTATTATTGTTTCATTAGTCCCCTATAAAAACTATGATATCTATGTTACACCCATGTTTAACTACTTTTGATTTACTTTGAACTGCTCATTTGTCACATTCGTGACCTGAGCGTGACCCATTGCATTGGGTGTGCTCAGATAGTTTCGTGACTACAGGGTTTGGTGGTAGGGTCATTCGTCCAGGATACAGAGATTAGGAGGTGTTAAACACTGTTCCTTGACATGATGCTAATGCTATCTCCAGCTAGCCAGCTCTGTGTGACCTCGTTGCATCGTTGTATAACTAAGTGGCCAGAGGAAAACAAAAAACAAAAAAAAAAAAAAAAAAAAAAAAAAAAGCCAAGACAAATGGTGCAAAAAAAGGGAATTTACTTTATAACAGATGCAAATTCAACTCACTGTGACGAGAACATTTTTTAAAATGCAACTTTCATGAAATTTTCACAGTATACTAGCAGAAACAGATATAGTACATATATATAATGTCTACGATAGGAAAGAATCATGTTGCTATCACTAGAAATTTTTCAAATTTAAAAACGCTGATTTGAAAGAAATAGATATGCACATGAATAGGCGGAACATTCTCCATTTTTCCGAGGGGTCAATTCGAGTTCAGACGACCAGAGCTTTTTCTAACTTTTGAGAAGAGAGTCAATCGCGATAGACTGTATTAAATTAACAATGCGACAGGTAATCTTGTGTTTGAATGTAGGCACATTTTTCAACGGGTACGTTACAGTGCGGTACTAAATAAATTGACTGGATTACAATTCTACTCACCTTTGGTAGTCAGGGGTGAATGCTCAGTTAACTATGTACTATGATTTAGATCTTATTTATGTGCATCATAAACATTTAAAGCGACAATCGCACAGATTAATGAATATATTAATGATTAATGAATGTGTCTCCACACACATTCACAACCGATATGTATAGCGTAGGAACGGTCATATCTTTGAGAACGTGGACTGTTTACAAAAGCTAGTGAATGTTCAGTGGAATGTAATAGCATCTCCAAACAGGGAATTCAAGTAGCAAAAATGTTTCAAAACCTGTACAATCCCATGTTGAATTTTCCTGAAGTAAAAATCAAAGCTTTTGGCTGTTTTCCTCCCACCTTCATCAAACTGACAACAAATTCAGAAAATCAATCAACTTGTATCCAACATTCTTGTATCTGAGACAAAATTTGATCTTAAAATGGAGAAAAGGTGGGCAAGATTTATTGTTACTGTTTCAATGAAATTAGTTTTCTCGACGTTGATTTAACTATCTTGTCTATTATTTTCCTACTTAAAGGGTTGTACAGGAAAGCAGCTTAGTGTTACAATGGAATAATTGATCAGAGACTATCGATCTACATTCGTTGAAGCCAACAGGAACAAAACTGGATCAATAATTTTAAGGGACTCGGTATCTCCTAATTGACCCTACCATCCAAGATTTTTAGCTCAAAAAATTTAAAATTTTGCTGATGAAATTTTAAAATTTGATAATGCTTAAGACAATGAGTTTAATGTATACATTTAAGAAAGATCGGCCTTTTATTTGGAGAAACTGTAGTTCAAAGTTGCTTTATAATTCAACTAAAATACGATCAGTTGTCTAAGTGTTTAAGGTACGTGCAGTTAATTAGATCTTATAATTAGCCACTGCTGACATGTAATTGGTCAGTTCTTACGTTTTGCAGACAGGTAGGTGGAGTGGTGGTAGGGTCAATTGATAGGCACTGTCCCTGAAACTTGGCGGTTCCGGGTTCGCTCCTTACTATTGGCACGTACAGTGGTCAGTGATCGCCGGTAAATGGTCAGCGATATTTTCCAAATTTTCTCAGTTCCGTCACTTGAAATGCCCTCATTTGCCACTGTTCTAGGGGTGGAGGTGGGTTGTGGTCAATATTTAAGTTATACAAAAATGTTTTTATCGACACTATTTTGGCTATGAAAATTGCATTCGTTTCAATTCCTGTGTTTGTGAATCAGAAATTATATAAACCAGGTATATTTGGTTGACCATTACATTTTCAAGGTCAGTTATCATACGGGGGACCTCATTTAATTTCTATCCGTACGGATAGTAACCTAGCTAGTCTGCAAAGAAGGCACAAAATAGATAGATAGATAGATAGATAGATAGATAGATAGATAGATAGATAGATAGATAGATAGATAGATAGATAGATAGATAGATAGATGGATGGATGAAAAGATTGATTTAGATTTGTTGTTTTATGGGGAAAATTATGACTTTTGTATTTTGTACTTATAAGTATAATATAATTTGGTTGATTTTTACCCCATTTTCTGATAAATATCAAAACTGACACATCAGCGTATATCTGCATAAACTTCGAAACTTTCTCAATTTACCAGGAACAAAAAAAAAAAAAAAAAAATCCACAGGTGTGGTCGTCTTGCTTTTGCTAGTTCGGAAAATACAATTACATATAAAATCCGAAGTATGCGGAAAATTTGCTTTGCCTCAGCTTCTGAAAAATAGACCTGTCTTGTTGCTTTGTCTGCCTGTCTACCTCACCATTAATAGCTGTAATTTTCAAGCTAGGTAGAACTCACCACAAAAGTAGTAAAACCTTTCAGATGTTGCAATGTGTTCGTGAAACGGTCATAGTAAATGGCTAGCAGTTTGTGCATCTTGAGTGTGGGGATAGGGCAATGAGATTAAAATCTAAATGGTCCATATCTCATTATGAATATATTAGAAATGAGTGTACATATTTTTTTTCTCTTCGCAATTTACTATATGAACCAACCCCGAATCTGATTTTTGCACCATATTCTAGCCATAACGAAAGACAGAAAAACTTCAAACATATTTTCCAATGGAACTAATCAACCGTCACATTTTTTAAATTTTTTTATTCTCTCATCAAAACGGCGAAACTACACTTTGCATTTTAAGTTTCTTTTTAGAACAGGCCTTTTGTTTCTTTTTAGGAAACTTGATCTTGGAAAACGTGCCATAAGGTGAACAAACCAATTAATAATTTAATGTCATGGTCCGATTTCACTTTGCAAAAATGCGTTTCGTCCAAAGATATAATGCGTGAACATTTCAAATGCCCTAAATCCCAACTAGCTTCTTGTCATAATATATCTTCCATATATATATATATTTAATTCAATTTATATCTAATAGGTGCAAAAAGTGTTTTGACATAAACTAAACAGGTATTGGTTTCTAAAATAATACTATCGTAAACCATTGTATATGAGATGACGAAATAATGAACGCCAATTACTGACTTCGACAAAGATGACGAAATAATGAACGCCAATTACTGACTTCGACAAAGATGACGAAATAATGAACGCCAATTACTGACTTTGACAAAGATGACGAAATAATGAACGCCAATTACCGACTTCGACAAAGATGACAAAATAAGGAACGCCAATTACTGATTTCGACAAAGATGACCAAATAATGAACGCCAATTACTGACTTCTACAAAGATTACCAAATAATGAACGCCAATTACTGAATTCGACAAAGAGTCAATGAACCCACAATCAGTGAAAAGGTATTTAAGCTTCTTAATGACTACTTGTGCAAAATGTTTTTTTCAGACTTCACTCCATCATTTCTCCCAACGAATATTTGTCACTTTTGATCGGGTTACACACTCTTCTAAGCTCAGTTGAAAATCTTTGAAAAGGAACCGATGCAATGTCAGTGGTCCATGGGCATCCAATCTTTCTGTTACATAACTCATTCGTATCTCTCAAAGCATCCACTCTCCTTTTTAGCGACTTAGGTCATGACCTTTGATCCCCAGGAAAAATATAAAGAGATGCTTCATGGGTATGAGATCGGCAACAGATAACCACAAATCAATTACGTGGCAACCACAAATCAATTAAGTGGCAACCACAAATCAATTACATGATAACTCTAAAGAGTGTTTGGATAATTGTCTCTGAATTCCATCAAAAACCTGAATTAGAACATGTCCTATTTAATTAACCATCGGGGTGCTCGAATGCAATGAAATAGAACCTCTCAATTTTTTCAAAAAAATGTCTTAAATCAGGAATATATAGTGACATGTGAATAGGTCAATGAATGACATGCTTAGCTGACGAAAAAGTTCTTTCTTATTTGTTGCAAATAGATCACATGATGTTTAGCTGACATCAGTCCAAGATGCCAATTAACCAATAAAATGAGGGACAGTACTCCAGTTTTCCCAAAACGTACAGAGAAGCATGCGGCAGAGAGAGAGAGAGAGAGAGAGAGAGAGAGAGAGAGAGAGAGAGAGAGAGAGAGAGAGAGAGAGAGAGAGAATTCAGAACAAAAACTAAGCAGATTAAGGCATTTATTTAATCCGATTATATATATATATATATATATATATATATATATATATATATATATATATATATATATATATATATATATATAGCAAACTTACGTTCATTTTTTCCAAATGCGACTTTTCTTTTTCTCCACACCTAGATAATATTTAGTACGAGTGTCCTTTTATCGGACGAGTGTCTATTTTAGATCGTCACTCTTCGCAACATTGTTATGATCAACAACTGCCGTTTACACAGTTTGTGTGAGATCAGAAGTCTCTTTCTTTGCAATTATATTCTCCTTCTACGAGAACGAAATCGCTCTCCATGTTGTAGCGTGCAAATAGTAACTGCATGATGCTGACACGGCAAAGCCATTTTTGCCCCCCCCCCCCCCCCCCAGCGGACGCCCACGGGCGCGTGAGCTGGTTTTGACTTTTATTACGTCATCTGCTACGCTAGTATCTAAATAAACAGTATTTATGTTATATTTCAATTATATTTTTGAAACTTAAAGCTCTTTTTGGCGCAATAAATATATATTTTTTAAACAATGACATCTGTGCGACAATTAAATGGATTGTGTTCCAAGTTAAATTATAATATACAATTTCTTTAGGATTAAAAAAGGACGTATAAAAGGGATCATTCCGGTTTGCTAGGGAGAGGGTTTTGAACAAGAAGAGAGTAGAGATGAGGTGATGCTTTACGCGCACATGCATATATATATAGATATATATATATATATATATATATATATATATATATATATATATATATATATATATATATACATATATATAAGAAGTTACACATTATTTAAAGAACAATGTGATATATAAACGCATCTTCGATTTGTTACTTACTTTCGTGAGTTGGACTACACCTGCCGTGTGGGCCTTAAGTTTACTGATATACTCATCAAACAGACATTTCTTCCTTTGCCACCTGCATTTAAATGAAGCAACTATCTACTTATCTCAAGCAAAAATTACCTGGCGGAAATGATTAGGAATCCTTTATAATTCCGAACTGTAAATATGTCTCGCTTGTATTATTATGCTATCTAGTGTTTGACAAACAATTTCATAACATGTTGAATCAAGATAATTAGCGACTGTTTTTTTAAATTTGCTTTACTATAATTCTACACCGCTTGTAGCTCCTTTACAGCATTCAGTGAAATACTCATTTTTTCATAGTAGCTGAATCAGGCATCATCGCTATCTCCGCCTGTTCGTGTGCCAGACTCGTGGTATATATGCTTTCTTTGTGTATTTAATATCTACCATGAGTTGAACGCCTGAATACGTTTTAACAATGACTGGTGGTATTGAATAAAGCAAGGTTAGACGAGAACCTGGGGCTAAATACACATTTCTCGTACACCTGTCGTTTTTGAAACAGTAAAAAGACATATCTTCTTTAGGCACCTGTATTAAAATTAAGCAAATATCTACTTATCCCAAGTAAAAATTACGTGGCGAAACTGATTAGGGATCCTTTTGAATTCCCCATTCATGAAGTAGCAGTTTGACAGGATCTTAATGTGTACACACGTTTGTAAATATCTGGCCATGGATTAAATCCATTTAGTTTACAAGATGATGATAAAGCAACCAAAATATTAGTGTTTACTCATATAGTGTTGAGCACTTCATTCCTAAAGATACATCGAATAACAACTAGAGTTATGGAGATACAATACGTATGCAGCACGCGATAATTAAGAGTACATGTACGTGTGTGTGTCTGTGTGTGTTTGTGTGTGTTTGTGTTTGTTGGTTTTATAAGAAAAACGATTAAGTTAGGCTATCAGAGACAAATTACATCTTGTTGTCAATTTAAATCGAACAAGCAAAACAAGTCGGTGCAACTGAACAAGTCTCACGCACGTGTAAAGAAATATGCCTCGAAGCTTGAATGAAGTCTTACCACAATGCTAACACAATGAAGTCTTATCACAGTGCTAACACAATGAAGTCTTATCACAATGCTAACACAATGAAGTCTTATCACAACACTGACACAATGAAGTCTTATCACAACACTAACACAATGAAGTCTTATCACAGTGCTAACACAATGAAGTCTTATCACAACACTAATACAATGAAGTCTTTTCACAATGCTAACACAATGAAGTCTTATCACAACACTAATAAAATTAAGTCTTATCATAATGCTAACACAATGAAGTCTTATCACAACACTAACACAATGAAGTCTTATAACAATGCTAACACAATGAAGTCTTATCATAATGCTAACACAATGAAGTCTTATCACAATGCTAACACAATGAAGTCTTATCACAACACTAACACAATGAAGTCTGATCATAATGCTAACACAATGAAGTCTTATCATAATGCTAACACAATGAAGTCTTATCACAATGCTAAGACAATGAAGTCTTATCACAATGCTAAGACAATGAAGTCTTATCACAATGCTAACACAATGAAGTCTTATCACAATGCTAACACAATGAAGTCTTATCACAACACTAATACAATGAAGTCTTATCACAACACTAACACAATGAAGTCTTATCACATCACTAACACAATGAAGTCTTATCATAATACTAACACAATGAAGTCTTATCACAATGCTAACACAATGAAGTCTTATCACAACACTAACACAATGAAGTCTTATCACAACACTAATACAATGAAGTCTTATCACAACACTAACACAATGAAGTCTTTTCACAACACTAACAAAATGAAGTCTTATCATAATGCTAACACAATGAAGTCTTATCACAATGCTAACACAATGAAGTCTTATCATAATGCTAACACAATGAAGTCTTATCACAATGCTAACACAATGAAGTCTTATCACAACACTAATACAATGAAGTCTTATCACAATGCTAACACAATGAAGTCTTATCATAATGCTAGCACAATGAAGTTTTATCACAATGCTAACACAATGAAGTCTTATCACAATGCTAACACAATGAAGTCTTATCACAATGCTACCACAATGAAGTCTTATCACAATGCTAACACAATGAAGTCTTATCACAACACAAACACAATGAAGTCTTATCACAACACTAACACAATGAAGTCTTATAATAATGCTAAATAATAATGCTAACACAATGAAGTCTTATCACAATGCTAACACAATGAAGTCTTATCACAACACTAACACAATGAAGTCTTATCACAACACTAATACAATGAAGTCTTATCACAACACTAATACAATGAAGTCTTATCACAATGCTAACACAATGAAGTCTTATCACAATGCTGACACAATGAAGTCTTATCACAACACTAATACAATGAAGTCTTATCACAATGCTAACACTTAATTTGCCTAGTGAATCCAGGAAGATACAAGCCTCCTCCTCCATCCCACCTTTGAAAAATAAAAATATAAAATATAAATTGTTTTAAAAAATGGAGAAAAAAAGTTCGGTAGAGAGAGAGTCTCATAAGAACAACGAAGAAGTAAGAGTCCCCGCCCATGTTACCAAGTTCAGGTAAATCCCGAAAATTTTATAATCTGTTTGGAATTCCTGTCATGTGAGAATGATCTTGGTTTTGAATCTTGGATTATCATTTCATGGAATGTACCTTGTGCTGTTGCAGCTATCTGAAAAAAGCCTTTTTTTTCATCACGGAGATATTCCGACCTGCTAACATTGCAGAAGAATAACTGAGGACAATGACGATGGCGGATTGAGGACATGTTCTCTCAGTCCTAGGTGCTAACAGATAGGGTGGCAATTCGTCCGGTTTTATACCGGAAGTCCGGTCTTCAGTGGCTACCCAACTAACAGCAGATAAATAAATAAGAAATTTGGAGTCAGGTAAGCAAGGCTGGATTAAAGGCAGGGCAAATGGATCAGTTGCCACAAGAGGCCATCCATAGATGACGTCACGCAATTTTGGAGGATTCCCGTCCCCGTCACATTTCGTCACAAAAAATCAGACACCCTCATATATGACGTCACAAAGCTTTGACATCCCCCATACAAATTTTCAAAATTAAAATTGGTTTGAAATCACCTTGTATTAGAAAAACACACAACAATACAACACTGCGTTCTGAATTATTTAAAACTTTAAAAAAAAAGATCTTGATCAAGCCTGGTTTAGTCTTCTGGAAACCTATACTAAAGAGAAAAATTATGGTTATGAAAAAGATAGCGCTGGTGTTGTTTTTGTGACGTCACATTTCTCAACTCCCCCCCCCCCCCCCCCCCATCGTCACACATCGTCACACTAGTCGGACCCCCCTAGCCCCATCGTCATATATGGACGGCTCCCAAGGCCCCCGCAAGCCAGTGAAAGGTTTTTATGTGGGGGGGGGGGGGAGGGCGCTTTTTGACATCGCTCCAGGGCCTCCTTGAAACCATAATCCGGCCTTCGAGTATAAGCTGTATCTCGGTTGGTTGAAGATAATCGTTAATGATTCATTTCTGATATTAATCAGTACAGCACTGTTCCATTGATTTTTCACTTGAACATTTGTCAACCATTGATTTTTACTGGAATTCTTTAGCACAGAAAGGCATTATTAATAAAACAGATTCAAGTCTGCAGCTAACTCTTTCTGGACATTTAGTTGTCTTTTTAAGTAATTTACCGTGCAACTGCTCTGTAATTTTGCACCTTGTTAAATGTTAATTTCAAAGCCACATATATTATTCCACAACTTGAATCGCAACTCTATAATTGTGGATCCTGTTGAAAAGTTAGACTGAAAAATGATTACCATACAAACATACATACATACATACATACATACATACATACATACATACATACATACATACATACATACATACATACATACATACATACATACATACATACATACATACATACATACATACATTCTTTAGGTATATGACTATTTTGTTGAGTGGATTTTTATAGAGATTTTAAGCCTTTAAAAATATTAAATGTTGACTAATATTGAAAATTGAATGTTTTGACTTGAAAATGAGGTCCTGGAAACTCTTGCCACCGATGTCTGTGAGTTGAGTATTGGTATAAAAAGTTAAAGAAATCAGGTGTTCTGATCATGCAGGTCACATCCACGTACATGTAATTGATATAAGGGCAAATGACAACATTCACATCTACAATTTGCATTTTTCCTGAAACTTTGAATATGAGTTGCAGTCGAGTAGCTCAGCGAAAAAAAGCAGCCAACAAATTTGTTGTTTAGTTCTAGGGCTTTTTCCTGTGCTTTGTTAAATTAAGAAAGAAGGAATATAAAAGAGGCAAAATGAAAACAACTTGGAAAGATAAAAATGGAAGGAGATTAGAAAAAGAGGGAACCTGATAGTGTTTTACCAAACCTGTGAAACTGGAATATCTCTCTCTCTCCCTCCCTCCCTCCCTCCCTCTCTCTCTCTCTCTCTCTCTCTCTCTCTCTCTCTCTCTCTCTCTCTCTCTCTCTCTCTCTCTCAATCAATATTGAGTTCCCATTAAGGAAACATGGAGTGTCTGTTGTTAAAAGGACAAAACATGTATGTAACTTAATTCAGATTACAAAGTACCAAATGAGCAAGTGTAATCAGAATTAGCAAAAGCAGGGTCATGGCAACGACATAACACTGTCAGACAAAGATTTTAAGAAGAACAAAGTGATGACAAGTAAATTTTTGTTGTGCTCTCGGTTGTTTTCCCATTGGATTGATAAATAGAAAAGAACGAATATAAAAGATGGGAAAACGAAATTATATGGAAATAACAAAAAGGGAGGCAAGTTTGGAAAGAGGAAAAAAGATACTGTTTTACCTAACCTGTGAAACTGGAATACTCTCTCTCTCTCTCTCATATAAAATGCGTGTTATACCACCCAATCACGTACAACCAGGTTTCTTCTCTTTCTCTCTCTCTCTCTCATATATATAAAATGCGTATTGAACTTAACATGTTATACCACCCAATCACGTTCAACCAGGTTTCTTCTCACTCTCTCTCTCTCTCTCATATAAAATGCATATCGAACTTAACATCTTATACCACCCAATCACGTATAGCCAGGTTTCTTCTCGCAAACCTATCTATATCAGCGATTCATCAACACTCAAAATAGAGAATAATTAATCACTGTTCGTCTACCAATAACACACATTGTAAAATAAATTGTAAGTTGCATTTTGTGTACTGTGATCTTCATATTTCTTTACGTTTGTTGCTTCCTGCTCTTTTTTCCTAATAACAATATAAAACTTTGCACTTGGGGGGTTATATTGGCGCATGCTTCAATACACGACATTATGCTCGAGAAACCGAAGACATGTACCTAACGTCATGACGCATGAAGTATGACCTAATTTTATGTTGTTCATCCTTTTCACATATTTATCCAGCAACACACACTTCACTTTGTCCAACATTTTAATTTAATAATAATAATAATTTCTTATAGTATTTTCCTAAAAAGTCCCACTTATATTAAAGAACAATCTACTTCCCTGCACTCACAGCGTTACTACCAAAGAAGATCAACTTGGGTTCAAACGTTATCACGTGCATGTAACTTGTACTGCATCCCTCTTCCTTACGTAGCGCCATTAGAAAATGCCGTTGTTTTCAAGTTAATAAACGAATGTAATCTATTGAATTTTAATCTCTAACAGTGTGACCCTAACAAAACAAGCGAGATTCAATCTTAGATTACTTTCAGATATTGCGTTTTGTTTTTCTACAAAGTGAAAGATTTCCTTTCAGAATAATATATGTCTAGTTCTAATATATAACTGAGAATGAATTGATGAGGATCAAGGTGCGGCAGAAGTTTATGTTGCTCAGAATAGATTTGGGTCTCTCCGTCTCTCTGCTGGGTGTCAAGCTAGCACAAATGTGATTCGCCTCAGAATTTGACTGAACATTTTTTAAGAGCAAGTTAGGTTGCCAACGTGATAACCAGGTTTTACTGCCCTGCCCATAAGACATTGAGAAACACCTGAAAGAGAGGCAGTGGCGGATCCTGACGGGTTCTGGGGAGTTAAGTTAAACTGACCTGTTTCCAATTAAAGTACTACATTTCACAGTGAAAAACAGAGAAAGTTGGCAAGCCTAAACAAAACGAACCACCCGCTTCTCCAAGTCGAAGCCCTGGGATAAAACTTCTGGATCTAGCACTGAGAGATCACAAGACTTTTTCGTTCCAATTCAAGGTTTCAGAACTATCGGAGAAAAGAAAAATGATCAGTCGGCTATTAGGAGCATTCTTTTTGTATGTTTCTTATAGGGTGATAGCTTGTGAAATGTTGGTTTTAGTACCGTATATACTCGAGTATAAACTGCATCCAAATGCAAACAACATAGACCCTGATCTGCCGTCGCATAATGCGCCGGCAGATCAGGTTCGATGTTGTTTGTTCTTTTGATTAGTCCTTACAAACTGCATAGACCCAGATCTGCCGGCGCATTATGCGACGGCAGATCTGGGTCTATGCAGTTTGCAGTTGGTATGGGTTATACGCGAGAATATACGGTAGTTAATTGTTTGAAAAATTTATATTTTTATATAGCTAAGGGTCCAAGCAAACACTTAAAAATGTACAGGTTGATGTGCATTTTCTTGCGCTGCTCTAAGTTCAGTACATGTTACTAAGCAAGGGTCATTACATAGAAAAGTATGTGAAAGTGTAGCCTGCACCAATTGACCATAACATAATAACTGAATAAGTATTACCAAGTTCATAAAATGTTGCACATGGTGAAGATCATGGACTCCTCTTATGAAACGCTCAAAGAAAAGTGTATGTTGTTGAGTGAATGTTTCGGTATGAAACACTTATTGAAGTCACATTTGTTTTCCTTAACGAAAGTCTTAGCAGCCGATTTACGGCAGGTCGTAAATCACCACAGATTTCCCAAGATCTTGTTTACTTTTCGTTGCTTTTATCATTTTCTCTTACGGGACTTTTTTTTGCAATTATTAAACTTGATATTTTTTGAAATTGCAAACTTCATTATTTAAACAGAGACAGATATCGGAATCACGTCATTTTGCGTCCAATCTCTCACAGAGTTCATTTTGATACAAGTAGGTAAACAAGTGACGTCATTTCGATGATGTCATAATGTAATGATTACGTAATTTCGAGCTGATTGTACAAACGCGGACATCCTTAAACTGATCGTTGTTGTTGTTGCTGTTGTTGTTTTGTAAAAAGTTAAAACAAAAAGCACAATACTCATTAAATGGAACACAAAGAGAGGTTTCAAATTAATTAATTTTATTTTCCTTTGTTGAGAAATACAATCTCATTTCATGACTGACACATTTATACATCTGCATGACATCATCGACAGATGTGTGTCTGTGAATGATGTGAACATTAGAGGGAGTGGTGGGAACGTTTCTCTCAGCATCCAATTACCTATGTGATTCAGTTTGTAATTTTTATTCAGTTGTAAATTTAACTCTACATGTAGTATCACCTTAAATGTCAGCTGGTGCAAAGGTATTAAAAGACTATAAAGTACAAGCCAAGCTCATTAGGTCTCGATTTTAAAAAGGTTATTCAGCCTATCTTGCATTGCATTATGTACTGTCAATCAATAAATGAAAGTAGATTTTTTCTTTTATAATAATCAATAATAATGACACATTGTAATGTATATTGACATGCTACAATATGCATGTAATTATTAGAACGTTTTGATCATGTTCTTCAATGAGACATATAATTAATATGGAAATCAAAGTTTCTTAATGACTTGTGTTATGCAGATTATGTGTAAATTGTATGACATAATTATTCTTGAAATGTATTCTGTAGGTCCCGAAGGCAAAGTTAATATGTGTATTAACAAGTTCTTCGGTAGCATATTCACTTGTTTCAAATTTCACACATCTCAAAGTGTACCACACTATTGACTTTGTAGGGGAAAAAACTAGTTTTTCAAGCACTTGAAAGAACACGTATGTAATTTTAGCTAAAGTGTAATTCGAAATATGAGCATAGTTGAATTTCAAGTATGCAATCAATCTTATTTAAGTAAACACTCTTATTCTATAAAGTTTTGTGTACAATTTTGATGATATATAAATTTAACTTTTGAATTTTGTCTTTGTATAGGTTTACATCAAGTCTCCTTTTCAATACATTTTCTCCCTGATCTTCTATCAGGGTCTAAGCATGCCCACACAGGACCTAAAATACTGTTATTGAAGAGTCATTGTAGGAAGTTGTAGGAGCACAAGAAACTGCTGAACAAATATATTGAACAAAAATAAACTGAGGACTTGGGGCAAGTTTAATTTTGGAGCAAATGAAATGCTGCTATATTGACGTATGTCTTTATAAGAAATTAATGGTCAAGATGAAATTTGAAACCCATAAAAGACAATTACATAAGTAAATTCGAGCTAACAACCGCCAATTCTTGGTGACCCCCCCCCCCCCCCGTAGGGTTTTATGGAGTCATAACCTACTTTCTCGAAATAGGTGGCCCCAGATGAAACAAATGGGGTCCAGGTGTTAGAAGGAGTACAATCAGTGGCGTAGCAACCGCCCAAGCAACCCCCGCAAATGCGGGTGTGTGTGTGTGTGTGTGTGTGTGTGTGTGTGTGTGTGTGTGTGTGTGTGTGTGTGTGTGTGTGTGTGTTGGGGTGGGTGGGTGGGGCAAAATTCCAATCAAACAACTTTTTTCTATTGGAAGGGGGCCCCAGAATTAAGTTTTGCGGGTGGACCCAGAATTTCTTGCTGCGCCACTGAGTCCAATACTGGGCTGTAGATCAATGAAAGTTTGTTACAGTTAAATTATTTTTAAACACATTACTCAAATACTTACAGACTTTTAGTACTATTTAAATTTTTAACTTATTTTGAACGCTATTTAAAGATCAAACTGCTGAAATAATTTGCAGAATCTATTAATTTGATTATATTTCATGCTAATTATATTTTTGGCCTGTGAATCTAGTACATGAGCGTCCACAGGATGCACAGCCTTGGAAAATCTGTGGTTTAAAAATATTTTTTTTAGAAGGTTTTGGGATTACAGAGGAAGGGCTTACAGGTGCCCTGGTAAGTTTATTAAAAATACTAATATAAGCCTTTTATACTGCAATCAATATACTCCCATGGCTCATACTGTTAAATTACGGAAAGTTTGCCGAGGGGTTGTAAGCAAGGCAATATTGTAGTACAGTTCAAGGGCTTCCGATTCATATTGCCTCTGTACATTGTATTGTGCAATACTCATAACTCTTGCACTACCGTTGTGAAACTCCATTAGCCTTAGCATTCTCACCATGTTAGATTAAATAGTTGAAACTTTGCCAGCTAACAAAATCATTGAGCAGAAAAGAGCTATATTTGCTGCATATTGTGCTATAAATAATTTAGCTATTTTTGCTGCATAATGTGCTATAAATAATTTATCATTTAAAGTGATACCTTTAAATACCATTGCTTGTTGCATATTTCTTCCTTCATCTAAGAGATTCGTTTGTGCATAACGTAATGTCAGAATACTATTTGAATTAACATCTTAGTTTTTTCATATATATATATATATATATATATATATATATATATATATATATACACCATAAACAATTATATATATATATATATATATATATATATATATATATATATATATAATATATATATATATATATATATATATATATATGGGGGTGAGAGTGTGGGGGTGGTTTTTACCAATAAATAACTATCATTGTACGCATGTCGGTGTACTTTCGATCCTCGTATATATAGTAGTCTCATTTACTATTAAAGATTATCTTATTTCATCTTTACATATTACAAAATTATTACTTGCTATCTATGCATAACTTGTACATCGCATCCGTACGTCGCATGGTTTGATTGGATGCACTTTGTGTTTACCGCACATATTATGTTCTGCCAAAAATAACTTCACTAATATCTGAAATTCCCTTTCTATTTTTAAAACAGGTCTTTGTTTTGTGTACGGTTTATTGTCAATATTCAGAATTGATAGAATTATACTGGTCCATTTCCAGTTACCTATTTATAAAAAATCGATAGATGGAACAGACGACATCCTACTCCTTTTGAACACAGTGTCCTTTTTTCCCCCAATCTACTCGAAAGTGAGTATCATTTTTTCATTGGTTGTGAAACTCATTCTCTGCTTGGAATTATATATATACAGATCGTCGATTTTGAGTTACAGTATATACTCACCTATAAGTCGGGTCCAACTGCAAAAACATAGACCCTGATATACTTTCACATACTGAACCAGCAGATCAGGGTCTATGTTGTTTGTTCTCCTGATCACTCCTAACAAACTGCATAGAGCCAGATCTGGGTCTTTGCAGTTTGCAGTTGGATCGACTTTTAAGCGAGTATATACGGTAATCAGGTTATGTTCAAATTCATTGAAATATTAAATTGTCAGCATAGTCATGTCGTCGTAAAATCTGGATAATTTTATATACATAACATTTATCTTCCGGTCTGATTTAATGAATTCTAGGCAAAACTACCGCTAATATTTTGTACATTTATCTTGAATATCAAATACTCATATATATTACTGAATTACATATATATTATGGAATGATGTAAACTTGTCTGAAAACTGTAATTAATAATGACTTTTAGTATGTACAATTAAAAAACATGCGCACTAGATGCAGCAAACACTGACAAGAATCTCCCTATTGAATCATGCAGATGTAGATATTCATTTCACCCAATCTCTATGTTTCTGCACCTCCATCCATCTCTTTGTATATAATAATGTTTAATTATGTACTTGCAATGCCCAGTTGGCTTCATGCTATAAACTTCCCCAAAAATTGGGGTAGGACCCAATTTTTTCCAAGCACTGCGAGTAGGAAATGCTATGTCAAGTATGGTGCGATTCACGATTATTTACTATCTTCATTGTTGAATCGGTCGTCTGGACTACTTTTTTGGGCGGAGCTTCAGGGATTTGGCCACCGCTGACCTGGTATTTAGCATAATTGATTGACAGACTGTCTGGTTGTCTTCTGACCTGGTTGTAAGCTTACCGGGTTATCGACGTAAAATGTACGACACCGGCTGTGAGTTGGATGTAGGTTGGCAGTGCTAGACTTTACACTATGGAATATCGCTATGCAAAATCAATACATCCTTGAGCTCAGATCACAATTCAGATGATTGACTTGGGGAACTAATGCTACTTGTCGGTTGTTTTTGGAAGAGATTGGTTTACGCATGAATGAACTGCATCATCTTATTAGAAAATTTCCAGAAAAGAAATATAATATTTTTCAATTAGCTTTTGAACAAACCATGCTTTTTCAGGGCTCAGCGAAAATATTTCCAAGTTGTGACAAATATCCATCCCTGTCATCATATTACTCAGCAAAGTACACTTCTCCACTAGTCTAATTTCGCTCTTACTGAAAAAATAAATAAAACCACAGGTACGTGACGCAAGCTTGATACTAAAATGGGTCGGAACCATGAAAATGTTATATTTGGAGTTTAAGACTACAAGTATAAAACCCTTCTAATACATGGGGCCTTAGAAAAATATATAATATGAGACAACATTTGTACCTTGAGAAATTTTAGTTACACACAGCTCTCGATTTCTTAGTGGCATTGCGCTTACAGTGACAGTTTTCAGTAATAAAGGGGTCATTTTAATATAAAGAAATTGTCCTTTTCAACAAGCTATCATCCATCTTATAGGTCATACCTGTGAGAAGTTACGAGATAGAGACTATCACAATGTTTCGATTTTTCGTCTGGTCAAGACTCAGCATCTTTAGGAACCAACCATTTAATTTTATGGGGGTGGGACCTTGGATGTTCTTCCAAACCAGAAGATTGTTTTTTCTTTACCCTCAAGATAATTTTGTCAACTAACATTATTGTATCATTTTTTTTCTTCCTACAAATCAGAGCAATCATTTTATTTTCAAGCTGTTTGAAAGCCAGAAAGAAAAAAAAAATATTTTAAAAAAATCCCAGCTATCTCACCCCTCTCCCCAAGTTAAATTGTCGGTCCGTTATTTATACATTGTTACGCCAAAGCGAAGACGCCAGCAGATATTTCTATAAGTATGTAATTACATTGCGCACGAAAAATGTCGTTAACCTCCATTTAAAAGAAGAGTTCCAATCGTCTCCGCAATTTACACGAACTTCGTACTAAGGAATCCATTTTTAGTCAGACTTCCATATCTAGAGAGCTTACTCAAGGGCGCCTTACAAAGGGAAGATTGCTGATTGGCCAACATAATTGGTCGGGTATTAAGTCATGAGCTGAATTAAATTACGACCAATCAACTGTGGTCTCAACATTATGTACTTTATGAATAGGTTACAATTGCACTCATTCTGTGAAAGTTGGTGAGAATCGGCGGTGACACTTAAAATACTTCTTTCGAATGTAAGTTAACAGCATTTTCCTTGTGCAAAGTAATTACATACTTATAGAAATATCTCCTGGTGTTTTCGCTTTGCCGTGACAATGTATCAATAAAGCTGCACAGTCTTGAAAAACACAGGTGACCTGGGGCGAGTGTAACAGTCTTACCAGACGAAAAATTACCCAACTTAACTTCTCACAGCTGTAAATCCTACATAGGTGTGATAGCTCATTGAAATGACAATCTCTCCACATTAAAATGACACATAGGTTGCTGAAAAGTGTGACTGTAAACGCGAACACCATTAAGAAATCGAGGGATATGTGTGAAACTGCAATTTCTCGATTTAGGATACATTGTCTGTTATATAATAGTTTTCAGTGGAGTCATGTATTATAAGGGTCCTAATCCCGCTGTCTTCGTTCTGAACGTAATATTTTCTTGGTTTGGACCCATTTTAGTATTAAGTTTGCGTCGGGTACCTGTGTAAAAAAAAAAAAAAAAAAAAAAAAAAAACACGACAAAGTTGACTTCCTTTGTGACATGTTCTAGACTGTCAAGAAGTATGCAAAAATAGACAAAACTCATCAATAATTGACGCACGCTAGATGTTAAGCACTACTGAACATAAACATTTGTTAAGGGAAGAAAATGCACACAGACTTATTCTCAAAGTGTGAATCTGCATCTACTCGGCCCACGGACGTGTAAGTAGTGTAGTTTTCCTTGCTACAGCCAAAATTTACCGGTCAGGATGAGAGGACGACTGGTTTTCCTGAGCCCTGTATTTTTATGGAAGCATTAAGCTGCCATCGCCATGACGAGATATTTCTATAGCATACGTTATGACTGCATCTGTTGCATCAACAACACGTCTACTTGATCACGTATGCAGTTTGAATATCTCGCCATGTCGATGGCAGCCTAATATTTATATACTTGTTCATGCTAGCATTATACTGCACAAATGGGGTTCTTGGATGGAGACGGGAGCGGGTATGGATGTATGTAAGCAACCCATTGACCCAGGATTTTGATCCATCCTTGTTTGTTCAGAGTTGGACTAGTATGGATGAAATGTGCCAGGGGAGAGGGGGTGGGGGTGGAGGGGGCAAGAGAGGAGATGCTTTTCTGCAGATTTCATCTAGTAATTCACTAACAGATAGAATATGAATTTGGTAATTATTTCTGTACATTTTCTTTACCCTACATTACTTTTAGAGAATGAGTTTTGTTTTCCTTCCAAAGGCAATATTTAATGTGTGATGTCCTTAGGAGTAATAGTGTTGTCTAGTAGCAATGAGGTATATGCAATAAAGCAACATTTTATCTTACTTTTGAAGGTAATTACTCTCTTTACTTCGGTCCCATTCACCTATGTACCCACGTACCACGCCTATCCCCACTGACCCATCTCTCCCCTTTTTCAGTTGGTGGATTAAAATTCCAGAGCTATTTGGCATGTCCTCTAACCTCTTCCTTACATGCCTTGTAATATGTAATCTTAAGGCCGTCAAGAGCGATACAGCCGGTACGGCTAAGGCCGTCAAGGGCGGTACAGCCAGTACGGCTAAGGCCGTCAAGGGCGGTACAGCCAGTACGGCTAAGGCCGTCAAGGGCGATACAGCCGGTACGGCTAAAGCCGTCAAGGGCGGTACAGCCAGTACGGCTAAGGCCGTCAAGGGCGGTACAGCCGGTACGGCTAAGGCCGAATAAAACGCGCAATTCAGCATAGAGGTAGCATACATAGTTCTTTATTTCTGTCCAGTTTTTTTTCTGACAATTTTGCTGGAAATCTATGTATGATATGCCAAAGAATGATTCTACACTAAAGTTTCGGAGAAAATTTATTAGACTAAAGAAGCTAATTATAGATTTAACATAAAAATTTACAGATACCGCCCAAAAAGATCAAACTAACATTAAAAACACATGTAAACACCAAGTCAAATGAATTCTCTTTTTATTTGTTTAGAGACAGAAAATATGAGACTTTTTTCCAGATATATTCAGTTTTCAAAGCTGCTTTGATAGGTATTATTTACTTACACAGATCGATGAAATGTATTATTATTATATTGTTGTTATTGGTATTGTTGTCGTTGTTGGCAAATATATGCACTTTAGCCACTTGTTTTAAGAATTATGATTGTAAATGAAAATTGTACCATGAAAGACCTCTCCACGAAAAAGAGTTATAAAATTAATAAAATATTTTGTGTCTAAGGACATAACCTTCCTGTTTGAGAGCCTGAGTTCATAAATTTGTATGATGATTTTTATAATGCGCAACAGATGTATCACAGCTACAAGCTTTAATAACAAACTTAATGCTCTTACTGTGTATTGGTGATCAGTTGCGACATGCATACGTGATGCATGTATTTTTTAAAAACTGGTTTTATTTACATATGTATCTCAAGTTTCCCAACATGATGTCATTTCTGTACACGAAAAATGCAACGAAATGGGTTACATTCAATATTTTTCCCGTAGTGTTTTGGACCTTTTACCTATCGGCAAATGTAAAACATGTCATGTTTTATATTTTGTTTATATTCCAAATCCATAGCGTTTGCGCCCACGACAAATAATGTTATGAATATTGTTACGACTCTATGGCTCGAACAAACGTAACAAAAAGAAAGTGAAACCAACAATGTTTGTAAAAATCAACAAACAATTTATTTTAAATAATTAATGTGAAAATCAAAATACACTTACAGTTTCGTGTATTAAAATCCAAATAATCCAACAATTATTAGTGTCCTAATCACAAGTCCTGTATATAGAGAAACTATAAAATGTTCCAAATGAATGAATGTTCCAAGTTAATGAATGTTCCAAATGAATCTTCGTAATTAACGAATGTTCCGAAAGAATGAGTCTTCGTAATGAACGAATGTTCTGAAAGAATGATGGTTCCGAATGAATGAGTCTGTAATGTTCTGATGTATCAACGATAATGTCAGATCATCTTTAAGTATTCAAAGGCATCCGAGAAAGTTCTAAATATAACTCCAGGTAGCTCTGATGAATGGTCCAATAAATAATTCCATTCGAATTATCTACACAGCATGGCATTACAGCATTTCAGGATTCCAGCATGGCTATTATTTCAAACGATCTGATGATTCCAAAGCTGATCATAAAAAAACAGTTCTTTTCAACTCAAGATCTAAAATTGGAATGGAAATAATTCGTATTTCCAGGTCTTTTATACAACATGCAAATGGCACATTTCACAACAGGAAACGTGTCATATTACGACCCAGAATGCAGTACTAAATGCGTCTATTTCATCGAATTTTACTGAAGAATGATCAACAGCTCTGACCTTGAACAAAAGGTCAGTAAACATGTTGTTATTTGAATAATAGTACAACTAAACCCAACTTAAATATGACTCACTATTTGACACAACTTTAAAGTAGAGTCATAGGCCAAAAGTTTAAGCACATTATAGATTCCATATACATAATTCTGTAACAATATGCACAACTTTTCACGATTAATTTCTTAGCCACATTCTTCAGTTTAGTACCTCAATTATGAAATTTTCTGATTTTAATCCAATTTTCCAGAGCTTTTTCTTGGAGTTCTCTTTGCTCGGTACCTTAAGAACTGAAGACGATTGGGAAATTGAAATCCTTTCTCTTCTACCGGTGTTGTCAACTCTATTTTTCTTTTCTACTGGTGTTGTAAATTCTATTTTTCTCTTCTATCGGTGTTGTCATTTCTATTTTTTTCTTATACCGGTGTTGTCAATTCTATTTTTCTCCTATACCGGTGTTGTCAACTCTATTTTTCCCTTCTGCTGATGTTGTCAACTCTATTTTTCTCTTCTACCGGTGTTGTCAACTCTATTTTTCTCTTCTACCGGTGTTGTCAACTCTATTTTTCTCTTCTACCGGTGTTGCCGACTCTATTTTTCTCTTCTACCGGTGTTGTCAACTCTATTTTTCTCTTCTACCGGTGTTGCCGACTCTATTTTTCTGTTCCTTTTGTTTCTTCGGTAAATAATGTCAGTGGCAAGACTTTAACGCGATTTACAATGCTGCATATTTCTTTAGTCCATGGCTGAATGTCTGTCATTGCATGGGATTTTACAATATTTTCTTTTGTTTAATGCATGTATATCCTGATAGATATTATGGATTGCTATATGACTTTACATTTAAGTAAGTAGACGATGAAAAAAAAGTAAATGTGTAGGGGTAAGTAGGATAAATAAGAGTAAATGGTTAGGGTCATGGAGCAACATTTGTCAAAAGGAAGACTATCTTTTTATTGTATAATAGTTACTCTATTATCAGAATGCCTTTAAATATCTCATTGTAATTATGTCGGTTGCACATGTTATTTTCTCACGACCTTTTTCTGTTTAATAATTATGTATGGAGTAATTTAAACAATATTATAAGTTGTTATTATGTGTGCTGATGATATGTATGATAATAACTAGTTGTTAAAATAATCCCTTTTTTATTCTAAAGCCTGATCTTTACAGCAAAGAAAGTAATTATCTGATATCACATTAAGATACCAGTCAGAGAAAACGCTTCTGATACCACTCCTCTACTAAGTCCAAAGTATCCCATATTTAAAACTGCTGCTTTATACAGATTTATGACGCACAAATACTTGCATCTGTTTTGTATTTTAGTTTAGAACTGTAAGGTTCATAAACTTCTTTTATTAATCCCTAAAGAGCATTACTGAAGACTTTTAAATACTGCGCTCAAAATAGACATAATTTACAAGCTTGAAATCAAAACTGAGACCGCTGTTTATGACAGTGGTTCCCAAACCCCGCGTCGCGACCCAAATGAGTCTATACTGGTACTGCATTTTGGGTCGCAAAAGATGGCTTTTAGGGTCGCGATCAAGAAAGTTTCGGAACCACTGGTTTATGATAATCATCTAGTTCATTCTTTTGTTTTGTACTAAATATTACCTGCCTCATATGTCTTTTCTTCCTCCTACATTTGTTAAATCTTGGGATGATTTCTTGGAAGAGGGTCGATGAAGTGCACAGTTATTTCAGAATTCATATTTATAACATACCGTGTAGGATTCTATTTCCTGTAAGTGAAAACATTCGGTTTACTCTGAGCTTTACCACAGTCCCATGTTAAAATGACATTCTTGGGAATTTATGAATCACTGAAATAAAAGCAACACATTTTGTTTAAATAAAAAAATTATGCTCTTTGCGACACATGTTTTCCTAATATAAAACATTAGCGTTGTTTCAGAATTTTATGGATCAAAGAAGATAAAATGACATAATGGGAAATCCCCTGGTCAAACGAACCAATACAGACTTTTGGTTAATACCTGGAATGAAGTCGATGATAAAACTGTGGATAGTCGTCAGGCCATGGGGTGAATCAAGGCCATTCAGGTAGACTGGAAATGGGAGGGGGTAGAGAGAAGGTAAAAACCAGCAAATTTAGACAGTTGGATGCATTGTGGAAGATTTTCAGTTCAGATAATACACTAACTTAGGATAACTGTTCCAGTATTTTTTAAATGTTAAATGTTATATATATATATATATATATATATATATATATATATATATATATATATATATATATATATATATATATATATGTATGTATGTATGTATGTATATATATAGTGATAGATAGATAGATAAGGCTTATTGGACACACGTCTTTTTACTTTCTTTGAACACGAGTTGCTATTTTTAATAACAGCCATATCAGTTTTACTACGTAGTATTGCATTTTCCGTCCAAGATAGAGACGTCCCATCTAAAGATCCGTCGAAAGCTATGATGGCAACCAAACTAGTATGTATCAATACTGTAGACCGATATAATGGTGTTCAATCAATACAGTTCATTAGGGCGAAAAGGTACGGGATATAAATGTGGCATGAGTGACTTGAATTTCATTGACTATTGAAACTAAAATTCAGCTATTGTTTTTTTTTTCTTTTTTCAAACGTGTTCATAGAAGTCCAAGGTGTTAGTAATTAGGTTCCATTATTATGGAATTTGACCTTTAAATATATACTGTTAGAAGTATATATGAAGCGTACTCATCCCTCGTCGTGCCTTAGGTGGCCCATAAGGCTTCGATGAGAGAGCGCCACTGCTGACGGTCTGCAGCCCTATATGTGATGGTGTTCCACGTCAGGCCACATTCCTCCATCTCTTTCTCTATAGTCCTCCTCTATGTTTCTTTGGGCCGGCAACTCTTTCGTCTCTCTCCTGGCGTCCAGAGGAGGGCTGTCCTGGGCCATGCGGCATACATGCCCCAGCCATCGCCATCTTCTTTTCTTCACAATCTGAACAAGACATGTTGATTCTTTTCTTTGATGAAGAGCTTTATTATTGATCCTTTTTAACCACAAGATGCTAAAATCTTCCTTAGACATTTGCTTTGGACGATTTCATGTTTTTTTGTGCTATTCTTGGTGTTAGCTTCCAGCATTCAGAGCCGTGCAGCAGCACCCGATGGCATTGCTTCGGTAAATCCTCAGCTTGGTTATGAGTCCAAGCTGTTTGGACTTCCATGTGTATTTCAGCATACCAAAGGTTTGATTTGCTTTGCTAATTCTGGTTGCTGCTTCTCTTCTCTGAGTCTCCGTCGGTGGACACTTTACTTCCAAGGTATGTGCATTCCTCCACCTACTCAATTGCTTCTTTATTCACAGTTATATGATCGTTGGTTTTGCGGTTTTTCCTCATTAATTTGGTCTTCTTGCTGCTCAGTCCTATCTTTATGGGTGTCTCACTGAGTCTATGTGTCTTTTCTTGCATATATATGTATCGACTTGAAAACAGACCAATGTCATAGGCGCAGTCAAGGTCTTCAAGGGATGAAGTGAGCGTCCACCTAATTCCACTTTACTGTCAACAGTTGTTTCTTTCAGCAGAGCGTCCACCTAATTGCACTTTACTGTCAACAGTTCTCTCTTTCAGCAGAGCGTCCACCTAATTCCACTTTACTGTCAACAGTTGTCTCTTTCAGCAGAGCGTCCACCTAATTCCACTTTACTGTCAACAGTTGTCTCTTTCAGCAGAGCGTCCACCTAATTCCACTTTACTGTCAACAGTTGTCTCTTTCAGCAGAGCGTCCACCTAATTCCACTTTACTGTCAACAGTTGTCTCTTTCAGCAGAGCGTCCACCTAATTCCACTTTACTGTCAACAGTTGTCTCTTTCAGCAGCCAGTTTATGGCAAGGGTGAAGACGAAAGGTGCAAGGATGCAGCCTTGTTTCACGCCTGTGTTGACGCTGAAGCAGTCCGTGAGATGAGTTTCGTAGATGACTTTACACTGGAAGTCTTGGTGCAGAAGTTTGATGACGTTTACAATCTTCAGTGGGATACCATAGAACTGGCATATTTTACAGAGGGAGTCACGGTGAAGGCTGTCAAAAGCCTTTTTAGACTCTACGAAGTTGATGTAGACTGTACTGTTCCATTCAGTTGTCTGCTCCAGTATCTGTTGCGGGCGGGGGGGGGGGGGGGGGGGTGGGGGGAGGGGAGAGAGGTCTTGTCAATGCAGGATTTTCCTTTCCTGACACCAGCTTGGTCCTATCTGTTGAGGTCATCAGCTGTGATGGCGATCTTCTTGAGAACGATTATGCTAAAAACCTTGCAGGTGAGGGATAGCAGGGTGATGCCTCTCCACTTGTTACAGTCACCAATGTCACCCTTTTTTGGTAACTTGATGATGATTTTAGTTTTCCACACGTCGGGGGTTTCTTCGCTGCCCCATATCTTTTGGAATATTTCTCTGAGGATCTTTGGGGTTTCTGTGTATTTTGACTTCAGCATTTCTCGGTAGATGCCGTCCTCACCAGAAGCGTTCCCATTTTTATGGCTTCGATGGCTTCTCTGACTTCGGTCTCAGTGATGTCCTCCAGACTGATGTTAAAGTCCTCTTCGGCTTATGGGATCAAAGTTGTGACAGGTGAGTCTGATTTGTTCAGTACATTTTGATAGTGTTCTTTCCATCATGCTTTTTTCTCCCTTTCATCGAAGAGGATGTCCCCAGCTGCACTCTTCAGAGGTAAGTTCTGACCTGTCTCGTAGTCTCCTTTAAGCTTCTTTGTGATCTTGTACAGAGTTTTCATGTCCTGTCTCACTGCTGCTTGTTCTGCTTCTGCAATGAGCTGTTTAGTGTAGTTGATTCTCTGGATGATGTGGACCAACATACCATTTAAACGTATTACAGCATACAATTTCAACATTTGTAACTTCTTACAGTGATTTACCAAAGCAATTGTCGAATCAATGGCGTAGCGAGGGGGGGGGGGGCGGGGGCTTAGGGCGGCACTTTGTAGGGGGCGGCAATTTGGTAAGAGTACCGTATATATCATAAATAATACGAATGGAGTTGGGGCGTAATTTTGGTAGTTGGCCCCGGGCGGCACTTTGTCTCGCTATGCCTGTGTCAAATAAAATTAGTGTTTCCATAAAAGTGCGAATAATTGTCCATTTGTATACGTATTATACTGTAATCTTTACAAACAATCTACTATGAAAAAATGCTTAATTAAAACATACTTAATTAAAACAGTGGCTTATAATAATATGTCTCTTTACCTGTAAAATACACTGCATTTGATAAGACAAAGGTACGATGTAATTTATTACGTTTCCACTTTAGTGGGATCAACGTCAATATTTCATGTTTTAAGTGGGGTTTTGATTTCTTTATTTAATGGTATTCACTTGAATTAACACAATCACACCGAGAACCAATAATTTAGAACAAGATTTTTTTAAGGGGAGAGGGTGGAGGGTTTGGGGGCAGAAAATTGTGCAAGACCTGATACACAGAAAATGTTCTCCTATTCTAATGAAATAACTTTAAATCATGCGGAATTCTCAATGTTAGCATTTCCGTGGATCTCTTATTTTCCCCGGTGTGATGTATATAGACCTCATTACTGGTCGCATCCCTAAGGAACTTACGAAGTAAAATCCCCAGGCAGTAAAATTATGCTACAGGGCGGTGAGAAACATTGCTGTTGCCTAATTCTTGCAAGAGTTATTGTAAATCAATAAAATGAATGATTAATTCTTATGTTGTACATTTTCAAAATTCTGCTCCTAATGTCTTCAGTGATTTGGTATATGGTAAATAATTGGATCTTTTCTTTGGATGCCAATTACAACAAGAGGTTACATTTTTAACCTCACATTTACCTTTTAATATAAGCAACAATTAAATATTGTATTTCAGAACAAAGATTTTGGTTTTTTACCATCAATAGTCAACTTACTTGGTAACAAAAACAGTAGAATAATATTAGTTTCCATTTTAAAAAATTCTTAATTATAAGATATTCAAAATATTGCGTCTTAAACATTTCATATGAGACATTTATATTAAAAATCACAAATACTGAATTCTAATTGAAACTAATGAATGGTTAGTATACAACGCACAGTTTTACTTACAAACCTTTCCAAGATGGAGTCACATCTGAATGAAACTTACAGAAGCTGTCATTTCTAGTTTGTGAACCACATTAATTCATATGCATGTTTTTTGGGGTGTTTTTTTTTTTTTTTCTTTTTCTCAGATGCGAAAAGGAGATCCAAGTACAACATACATTTCGTCATCTGGTATATCGACAGATCGATTATAACCTTCTCGATAGGTGAGAAAAAGTAACACTCAGTAAGCGATTAAGAAGTATTCCGAAAAATGACTGCATTATTACGTATGTATGTATTTACTTTTGTGTGTGTGTGCGTGTCTCTCTCTCTCTCTCTCTCTCTCTCTCTCTATATATATATATATATATATATCTATATATATATATATATATATATATATATATATATATATATATATATATGTCGATTAATCAATATCATAGTTGTCGCCGTATTTAAGAATGTTCTTTCTTCTGGGAACACTAGTCAGATAATAAATGCGTAGCTCCGTTGTCAATGTTACCATCAATTAGCATTTCTAACCAATATAAATAATATAGATGTCTTGTATGTCTCATCAATCTCCTCGTCGCTCATTTAAGTTATCAAGATGATAAGTTTGAAGTTTTTCCAAGCGTACTGCTGACCCGAAGGACTGGAACTAATCTTGATTTCAGTGACCGAAAGTGACCGCAAGAATCCATCTTTATAGGATATCACATATCTCTCAGCTATAGTGGTTATTATTCATGGTTTCATTAAGCAATGGTAATTAATTCCTGTCCTCAAGAGAACAACATAATGGTTTGGATGAAACTGGAACCTGCTGCTACCTTTGCTCCTGAGTCTCGTGTACCTAACGCCATCATTCTGCCGCTTAAGCATAAAAATCGAGAGAGATGCAGTCAATTCAGTATTCCTGTAAATTCACATAAAAATCGAGAGAGATGCAGTCAACTCAGTATTCCTGTAAATTCACTTAAAAATCGAGAGAGATGCAGTCAACTCAGTATTCCTGTAAATTCACATAAAATACGAGAGAGATGCAGTCAATTCAGTATTCTTGTAAATTCACATAAAAATTGAGAGACAGACGCATTCAACTCAGTATTCTTGTAAATTCACATAAAAATCGAGAGAGATGCAGTCAAGTCAGTATTCCTGTAAATTCACATAAAATTCGAGAGAGATGCAGTCAACTCAGTATTCCTGTAAATTCACATCAAAATCGAGAGAGACGCATTCAACTCAGTATTCCTGTAAATTCACATAAAAATTGAGAGAGATGCATTCAACTCAGTATTTCTGTAAATTCACATAAAAATCGAGAGAGATGCAGTCAACTCAGTATTCCTGTAAATTCACATAAAAATCGAAAGAGATGCAGTCAACTCAGTATTCCTGTAAATTCACATAAAAATCGAGAGAGATGCAGTCAACTCAGTATTCCTGTAAATTCACATAAAATTCGAGAGAGATGCAGTCAACTCAGTATTCCTGTAAATTCACATAAAAATTGAGAGAGAGAGACAGTATTCCTGTAAACTCACATACAAATAGAGACGCAGTCAACTCAGTATTCCTGTAAATTCACATAAAAATATAGACGCATTCAACTCAGTATTCCTGTAAATTCACATAAAAATCGAGACGCATTCAACTCAGTATTCCTGTAAATTCACATAAAATTCGAGAGAGATGCAGTCAACTCAATATTCCTGTAAACTCACATACAAATAGAGACGCAGTCAACTCAATATTCCTGTCAATTCACATAAAAATTGAGAGAGACGCATTCAACTCAGTATTGCTGTAAATTCACATAAAATTCGAGAGAGATGCAGTCAACTCAGTATTCCTGTAAATTCACATCAAAATCGAGAGAGACGCATTCAACTCAGTATTGCTGTAAATTCACATAAAATTCGAGAGAGATGCAGTCAACTCAGTATTCCTGTAAATTAACATAAAAATCGAGAGAGACGCAATCAACTCAGTATTCCTGTAAATTCACATAAAAATCGAGAGAGATGCAGTCAACTCAGTATTCCTGTAAATTCACATAAAATTCGAGAGAGATGCAGTCAACTCAGTATTCCTGTAAATTCACATAAAAATCGAGAGAGATGCAGTCAACTCAGTATTCCTGTAAATTCACATAAAAATCGAGAGAGAGAGATGCAGTCAACTCAGTATTCCTGTAAATTCACATAAAATTCGAGAGAGATGCAGTCAACTCAGTATTCCTGTAAATTCACATAAAATTCGAGAGAGATGCAGTCAACTCAGTATTCCTGTAAATTCACATAAAATTCGAGAGAGATGCAGTCAACTCAGTATTCCTGTAAATTTTTCACTTAAAAATCAAGAGAGTTGCAGTCAACTCAGTATTCCTGTAAATTCACATAAAAATCGAGAGAGATGCAGTCAACTCAGTATTCCTGTAAATTCACATAAAAATCGAGAGAGATGCAGTCAACTCAGTATTCCTGTAAATTCACGTAAAAATCGAGAGAGACGCATTCAACTCAGTATTCCTGTAAATTCACATAAAAATCGAGAGATACAGTCAACTCAGTATTCCTGTAAATTCACATAAAAATCGAGAGAGATGCAGTCAACTCAGTATTCCTGTAAATTCAAATAAAAATCGAGAGAGATGCAGTCAACTCAGTATTCCTGTAAATTCACATCAAAATCGAGAGAGATGCAGTCAGCTCAGTATTCCTGTAAATTCACATAAATATCGAGAGAGATGCAGTCAACTCAGTATTCCTGTAAATTCACATAAAAATCGAGAGAGATGCAGTCAACTCAGTATTCCTGTAAATTCACATAAAAATCGAGAGAGATGCAGTCAACTCAGTATTCCTGTAAATTCACATAAAAATCGAGAGAGATGCAGTCAACTCAGTATTCCTGTAAATTCACATAAAATTCGAGAGAGATGCAGTCAACTCAGTATTCCTGTAAATTCACATAAAATTCGAGAGAGATGCAGTCAACTCAGTATTCCTGTAAATTCACATAAAATTCGAGAGAGATGCAGTCAACTCAGTATTCCTCTAAACTCACATAAAAATTGAGAGAGAGACGCATTCAACTCAGTATTCCTGTAAATTCACATAAAAATCGAGAGAGATGCAGTCAACTCAATATTCCTGTAAATTCACATAAAATTCGAGAGAGACGCATTCAACTCAGTATTCCTGTAAATTCACATAAAAATTGAGAGAGATGCAGTCAACTCAGTATTCCTGTAAATTTTTCACTTAAAAATCAAGAGAGTTGCAGTCAACTCAGTATTCCTGTAAATTCACATAAAAATCGAGAGAGATGCAGTCAACTCAGTATTCCTGTAAATTCACATAAAAATCGAGAGAGATGCAGTCAACTCAGTATTCCTGTAAATTCACATAAAAATCGAGAGAGATGCAGTCAACTCAGTATTCCTGTAAATTCACATAAAAATCGAGAGAGATGCAGTCAACTCAGTATTCCTGTAAATTCACATAAAATTCGAGAGAGATGCAGTCAACTCAGTATTCCTGTAAATTCACATCAAAATCGAGAGAGATGCAGTCAACTCAGTATTCCTGTAAATTCACATAAAAATCGAGAGATACAGTCAACTCAGTATTCCTGTAAATTCACATAAAAAACGAGAGAGATGCAGTCAACTCAGTATTCCTGTAAATTCAAATAAAAATCGAGAGAGATGCAGTCAACTCAGTATTCCTGTAAATTCACATCAAAATCGAGAGAGATGCAGTCAGCTCAGTATTCCTGTAAATTCAATTCACATAAAAATCGAGAGAGATGCAGTCAACTCAGTATTCCTGTAAAGTCACATAAAATCGAGAGAGATGCAGTCAACTCAGTATTCCTGTAAATTCACATCAAAATCGAGAGAGATGCAGTCAACTCAGTATTCCTGTAAATTCACATAAAATTCGAGAGAGATGCAGTCAACTCAGTATTCCTGTAAATTCACATAAAATTCGAGAGAGATGCAGTCAACTCAGTATTCTCTGTAAATTCACATAAAAATTGAGAGAGAGATGCAGTCAACTCAGTATTCCTGTAAATTCACATAAAAATCGAGAGAGATGCAGTCAACTCAGTATTCCTGGTAAATTCACATAAAATTCGAGAGAGATGCAGTCTAACTCAGTATTCCTGTAAATTCACATAAAAATTCGAGAGAAGATGCAGTCAGCTCAGTATTCCTGTAAATTCACATAAATATCGCGAGAGATGCATTCAACTCAGTATTCCTGTAAATTCACATAAAATTCGAGAGAGATGCAGTCAACTCAGTATTCCTGTAAATTCACATCAAATTCGAGAGAGATGCAGTCAACTCAGTATTCCTGTAAATTCACGTAAAAATCGAGAAAGACGCATTCAACTCAGTATTCCTGTAAATTCACATAAAAATCGAGAGATGCAGTCAACTCAGTATTCCTGTAAATTCACATAAAAATCGAGAGAGATGCATTCAACTCAATATTCCTGTAAATTCACATAAATATCGAGAGAGATGAAGTCAACTCAGTATTCCTGTAAATTCACATAAAAATCGAGAGAGATGCAGTCAACTCAGTATTCCTGTAAATTCACATAAAAATCGAGAGAGATGCAGTCAACTCAGTATTCCTGTAAATTCACATAAAAATAGAGACGCAGTCAACTCAGTATTCCTGTAAATTCACATCAAAATTGAGAGAGAGACGCATTCAACGCAGTATTCCTGTAAATTCACATAAAAATTGAGAGATATGCAGTCAACTCAGTATTCCTGTAAATTCACATAAAATTCGAGAGAGATGCAGTCAATTCATTATTCCTGTAAATTCACATCAAAATCGAGAGAGACGCATTCAACTCAGTATTCCTGTAAATTCACATAAAAATTGAGAGAGATGCAGTCAACTCAGTATTCCTGTAAATTTTTCACTTTAAAATCGAGAGAGATGCAGTCAACTCAGTATTCCTGTAAATTCACATAAAAATCGAGAGAGATGCATTCAACTCAGTATTCCTGTAAATTCACATCAAAATCGAGAGAGATGCAGTCAACTCAGTATTCCTCTAAACTCACATAAAAATAGAGACGCAGTCAACTCAGTATTCCTGTAAATTCACATAAAAATCGAGAGATTCAGTCAACTCATTATTCCTGTAAATTCACATAAAAATCGAGAGAGATGCAGTCAACTAAGTATTCCTGTAAATTCACATAAAATTCGAGAGAGATGCAGTCAACTCAGTATTCCTGTAAATTCACGTCAAAATCGAGAGAGATGCAGTCAGCTCAGTATTCCTGTAAATTCACATAAAAATCGAGAGAGATGCAGTCAACTCAGTATTCCCTTAAATTCACATAAAAATTGAGAGAGATACGCATTCAACTCAGTATTCCTGGTAAATTCACATAAAAATTCGAGAGAGATGCAGTCAACTCAGTATTCTGTAAATTCACATAAAATTCGAGAGAGAGAGTGCAGTCAACTCAGTATTCCTGTAAATTCACCATAAAAATCGAGAGAGACGCATTCAACTCAGTATTCCTGTAAATTCACATAAAAATTGAGAGAGATGCAGTCAACTCAGTATTCCTGTAAATATTTCACTTAAAAATCAAGAGAGATGCAGTCAACTCAGTATTCCTGTAAATTCACATAAAAATCGAGAGAGATGCAGTCAACTCAGTATTCCTGTAAATTCACATAAAAATCGAGAGAGATGCAGTCAACTCAGTATTCCTCTCAACTCACATAAAAATAGAGACGCAGTCAACTCAGTATTCCTGTAAATTCACATAAAAATCGAGAGATTCAGTCAACTCAGTATTCCTGTAAATTCACATAAAAATCGAGAGAGATGCAGTCAACTCAGTATTCCTGTAAATTCACAGAAATATCGAGAGAGATGCAGTCAACTCAGTATTCCTGTAAATTCACATCAAAATCGAGAGAGATGCAGTCAGCTCAGTATTCCTGTAAATTCACATAAATATCGAGAGAGATGCATTCAACTCAGTATTCCTGTAAATTCACATAAAATTCGAGAGAGATGCAGTCAACTCAGTATTCCTGTAAATTCACATCAAAATCGAGAGAGATTGAGTCAACTCAGTATTCCTGTATATTTACATAAAATTCGAGAGAGATGCAGTCAACTCAGTATTCCTGTAAATTCACTTAAAAATCGAGAGAGATGCAGTCAACTCAGTATTCCTGTAAATTCACATAAAATTCGAGAGAGATGCAGTCAACTCAGTATTCCTGTAAATTCACATAAATATCGAGAGAGATGAAGTCAACTCAGTATTCCTGTAAATTCACATAAAAATCGAGAGAGATGCAGTCAACTCAGTATTCCTGTAAATTCACATAAAAATCGAGAGAGATGCAGTCAACTCAGTATTTCTGTAAATTCACATAAAATTCGAGAGAGATGCAGTCAACTCAGTATTCCTCTAAACTCACATAAAAATAGAGACGCAGTCAACTCAGTATTCCTGTAAATTCACGTAAAAATCGAGAGAGAGGCATTCAACTCAGTATTCCTGTAAATTCACATAAAAATCGAGAGAGATGCAGTCAACTCAGTATTCCTGTATATTCACATAAAATTCGAGAGAGATGCAGTCAACTCCGTATTCCTCTAAACTCACATAAAAATTGAGAGAGAGAGACGCATTCAACTCAGTATTCCTGTAAATTCACATAAAAATCGAGAGAGATGCAGTCAACTCAATATTCCTGTAAATTCACATAAAATTCGAGAGAGATGCAGTCAACTCAGTATTCCTGCAAAATTAACATAAAAATCGAGAGAGATGCAGTCAACTCAGTATTCCTCTAAACTCACATAAAAATTGAGAGAGAGAGGCATTCAACTCAGTATTCCTGTAAATTCACATAAAAATCGAGAGAGATGCAGTCAACTCAGTATTCCTGTAATTTCACATAAAATTCGAGAGAGATGCAGTCAACTCAGTATTCCTGTAAATTCACATCAAAATGGAGAGAGATGCAGTCAACTCAGTATTCCTGTAAATTCACATAAAAATCGAGAGAGATGCAGTCAACTCAGTATTTCTGTAAATTCACATAAAATTCGAGAGAGATGCAGTCAGCTCAGTATTCCTCTAAACTCACATAAAAATTGAGAGAGAGACGCATTCAACTCAGTATTCCTGTAAATTCACATAAAAATCGAGAGAGATGCAGTCAACTCAATATTCCTATAAATTCACATAAAATTCGAGAGAGATGCAGTCAACTCAGTATTCCTGTAAATTCACATCAAAATCGAGAGAGACGCATTCAACTCAGTATTCCTGTAAATTCACATACAAATAAAGAGAGAGATGCAGTCAACTCAGTATTCCTGTAAATTCACATAAAAATCGAGAGAGATGCAGTCAACTCAGTATTCCTGTAAATTCACATAAAAATCGAGAGAGATGCAGTCAACTCAGTATTCCTCTCAACTCACATAAAAATAGAGACGCAGTCAACTCAGTATTCCTGTAAATTCACATAAAAATCGAGAGATTCAGTCAACTCAGTATTCCTGTAAATTCACATAAAAATCGAGAGAGATGCAGTCAACTCAGTATTCCTGTAAATTCACATAAATATCGAGAGAGATGCAGTCAACTCAGTATTCCTGTAAATTCACATAAAAATCGAGAGAGATGCAGTCAACTCAGTATTCCTGTAAATTCACATAAAATTCGAGAGAGATGCAGTCAACTCAGTATTCCTGTAAATTAACATAAAAATCGAGAGAGATTGAGTCAACTCAGTATTCCTGTATATTTACATAAAATTCGAGAGAGATGCAGTCAACTCAGTATTCCTGTAAATTCACTTAAAAATCGAGAGAGATGCAGTCAACTCAGTATTCCTGTAAATTCACATAAAATTCGAGAGAGATGCAGTCAACTCAGTATTCCTGTAAATTCACATAAAAATTGAGAGAGATACGCATTCAACTCAGTATTCCTGTAAATTCACATAAAATTCGAGAGAGATGCAGTCAACTCAGTATTCCTGTAAATTCACATAAAATTCGAGAGAGATGCAGTCAACACAGTATTCCTGTAAATTCACATCAAACTCGAGAGAGACGCATTCAACTCAGTATTCCTGTAAATTCACATAAAAATTGAGAGAGATGCATTCAACTCAGTATTTCTGTAAATTCACATAAAAATCGAGAGAGACGCAGTCAACTCAGTATTCCTGTAAATTCACATAAAAATCGAGAGAGATGCAGTCAACTCAGTATTCCTGTAAATTCACATAAAATTCGAGAGAGATGCAGTCAACTCAGTATTCCTGTAAATTCACATAAAAATTGAGAGAGATACGCATTCAACTCAGTATTCCTGTAAATTCACATAAAATTCGAGAGAGATGCAGTCAACTCAGTATTCCTGTAAATTCACATAAAATTCGAGAGAGATGCAGTCAACACAGTATTCCTGTAAATTCACATCAAACTCGAGAGAGACGCATTCAACTCAGTATTCCTGTAAATTCACATAAAAATTGAGAGAGATGCATTCAACTCAGTATTTCTGTAAATTCACATAAAAATCGAGAGAGACGCAGTCAACTCAGTATTCCTGTAAATTCACATAAAAATCGAGAGAGATGCAGTCAACTCAGTATTCCTGTAAATTCACATAAAAATCGAGAGAGATGCAGTCAACTCAGTATTCCTCTAAACTCACATAAAAATAGAGCCGCAGTCAACTCAGTATTCCTGTAAATTCACATAAAAATCGAGAGATTCAGTCAACTCAGTATTCCTGTAAATTCACATAAAATTCGAGAGAGATGCAGTCAACTCAGTATTCCTGTAAATTCACATAAAATTCGAGAGAGATGCAGTCAACTCAGTATTCCTGTAAATTCACATAAAATTCGAGAGAGATGCAGTCAACTCAGTATTCCTCTAAACTCACATAAAAATTGAGAGAGAGACGCATTCAACTCAGCATTGTTGTAAATTCACATAAAAATCGAGAGAGATGCAGTCAACTCAATATTCCTGTAAATTAACATAAAATTCGAGAGAGATGCAGTCAACTCAGTATTCCTGTAAATTCACATCAAAATCGAGAGAGATGCAGTCAACTCAGTATTCCTCTAAACTCACATAAAAATAGAGACGCAGTCAACTCAGTATTCCTGTAAATTCACGTAAAAATCGAGAGAGACGCATTCAACTCAGTATTCCTGTAAATTCACATAAATATCGAGAGAGATGCATTCAACTCAGTATTCCTGTAAATTCACATAAAATTCGAGAGAGATGCAGTCAACTCAGTATTCCTGTAAAATTTACATAAAAATCGAGAGAGATGCAGTCAACTCAGTATTCCTGTAAATTCACATAAAATTCGAGAGAGATGCAGTCAACTCAGTATTCCTCTAAACTCACATAAAAATTGAGAGAGAGAGGCATTCAACTCAGTATTCCTGTAAATTCACATAAAAATTGAGAGAGATGCAGTCAACTCAGTATTCCTGTAAATTCACATCAAAATCGAGAGAGATGCAGTCACCTCAGTATTCCTGTAAATTCACATAAAAATCGAGAGAGATGCAGTAAATTCAGTATTTCTGTAAATTCACATAAAATTCGAGAGAGATGCAGTCAGCTCAGTATTCCTCTAAACTCACATAAAAATTGAGGGAGAGAGACGCATTCAACTCAGTATTCCTGTAAATTCACATCAAAATCGAGAGAGATGCAGTCAACTCAATATTCCTGTAAATTCACATAAAATTCGAGAGAGATGCAGTCAACTCAGTATTCCTGTAAATTCACATCAAAATCGAGAGAGACGCATTCAACTCAGTATTCCTGTAAATTCACATAAAAATTGAGAGCGATGCAGTCAACTCAGTATTCCTGTAAATTTTTCACTTAAAAATCGAGAGAGATGCAGTCAACTCAGTATTCCTGTAAATTCACATCAAAATCGAGAGATTCAGTCAACTCAGTATTCCTGTAAATTCACATAAAAATCGAGAGAGATGCAGTCAACTCAGTATTCCTGTAAATTCACATAAATATCGAGAGAGATGCAGTCAACTCAGTATTCATGTAAATTCACATACAAATAAAGAGAGAGATGCAGTCAACTCAGTATTCCTGTAAATTTTTCACTTAAAAATCAAGAGAGATGCAGTCAACTCAGTATTCCTGTAAATTCACATCAAAATCGAGAGAGATGCAGTCAACTCAGTATTCCTGTAAATTCACATAAAAATCGAGAGAGATGCAGTCAACTCAGTATTCCTCTAAACTCACATAAAAATAGAGACGCAGTCAACTCAGTATTCCTGTAAATTCACATAAAAATCGAGAGATTCAGTCAACTCAGTATTCCTGTAAATTCACATAAAAATCGAGAGAGATGCAGTCAACTCAGTATTCCTCTAAACTCACATAAAAATAGAGACGCAGTCAACTCAGTATTCCTGTAAATTCACATAAAAATCGAGAGATTCAGTCAACTCAGTATTCCTGTAAATTCACATAAAAATCGAGAGAGATGCAGTCAACTCAGTATTCCTGTAAATTCACATAAATATCGAGAGAGATGCAGTCAACTCAGTATTCATGTAAATTCACATACAAATAAAGAGAGAGATGCAGTCAACTCAGTATTCCTGTAAATTTTTCACTTAAAAATCAAGAGAGATGCAGTCAACTCAGTATTCCTGTAAATTCACATCAAAATCGAGAGAGATGCAGTCAACTCAGTATTCCTGTAAATTCACATAAAAATCGAGAGAGATGCAGTCAACTCAGTATTCCTCTAAACTCACATAAAAATAGAGACGCAGTCAACTCAGTATTCCTGTAAATTCACATAAAAATCGAGAGATCCAGTCAACTCAGTATTCCTGTAAATTCACATAAAAATCGAGAGAGATGCAGTCAACTCAGTATTCCTGTAAATTCACATATATATCGAGAGAGATGCAGTCAACTCAGTATTCCTGTAAATTCACATCAAAATCGAGAGAGATGCAGTCAGCTCAGTATTCCTGTAAATTAACATAAAAATCGAGAGAGATGCAGTCAACTCAGTATTCCTGTATATTCACATAAAATTCGAGAGAGATGCAGTCAACTCCGTATTCCTCTAAACTCACATAAAAATTGAGAGAGAGAGACGCATTCAACTCAGTATTCCTGTAAATTCACATAAAAATCGAGAGAGATGCAGTCAACTCAATATTCCTGTAAATTCACATAAAATTCGAGAGAGATGCAGTCAACTCAGTATTCCTGTAAATTCACATCAAAATCGAGAGAGTCGCATTCAACTCAGTATTCCTGTAAATTCACATAAAAATCGAGAGAGATGCAGTCAACTCAATATTCCTGTAAATTCACATAAAAATCGAGAGAGATGCATTCAACTCAGTATTCCTGTAAATTCACATAAATATCGAGAGAGATGCAGTCAACTCAGTATTCCTGTAAATTCACATAAAAATCGAGAGAGATGCAGTCAGCTCAGTATTCCTGTAAATTCACATAAATATCGCGAGAGATGCATTCAACTCAGTATTCCTGTAAATTCACATAAAATTCGAGAGAGATGCAGTCAACTCAGTATTCCTGTAAATTAAGATAAAAATCGAGAGAGATGCAGTCAACTCACTATTCCTGTAAATTCACATAAAATTCGAGAGAGATGCAGTCAACTCAGTATTCCTCTAAACTCACATAAAAATTGAGAGAGAGAGAGGCGCATTCAACTCCGTATTGCTGTAAATTCACATAAAAATCGAGAGAGATGCAGTCAACTCAGTATTCCTGTAAATTCACATAAAATTCGAGAGAGATGCAGTCAACTCAATATTCCTGTAAATTCACATCAAAATCGAGAGAGTCGCATTCAACTCAGTATTTCCTGTAAATTCACATAAAAATTGAGAGAGATGCAGTCAACTCAGTATTCCTGTAAATTTTTCACTTAAAATTCAAGAGAGATGCAGTCAACTCAGTATTCCTGTAAATTCACATCAAAATCGAGAGAGATGCAGTCAACTCAGTATTCCTGTAAATTCACATCAAAATCGAGAGAGATGCAGTCAACTCAGTATTTCTGTAAATTCACATAAAATTCGAGAGAGATGCAGTCAACTAAGTATTCCTCTAAACTCACATAAAAATTGAGATAGAGACGCATTCAACTCAGTATTCCTGTAAATTCACATAAAATTCGAGAGAGATGCAGTCAACTCAGTATTCCTCTAAACTCACATAAAAATTGAGAGAGACACGCATTCAACTCAGTATTCCTGTAAATTCACTTAAAAATCGAGAGAGATCCAGTCAACTCAATATTCCTGTAAATTCACATAAAATTCGAGAGAGATGCAGTCAACTCAGTATTCCTGTAAATTCACATCAAAATCGAGAGAGACGCATTCGCATTCAACTCAGTATTCCTGTAAATTCACATAAAAATTGAGAGAGATGCAGTCAACTCAGTATTCCTGTAAATTTTTCACTTAAAAATCGAGAGAGATGCAGTCAACTCAGTATTCCTCTAAACTCACATAAAAATAGAGACGCAGTCAACTCAGTATTCCTGTAAATTCACGTAAAAATCGAGAGAGACGCATTCAACTCAGTATTCCTGTAAATTCACATAAAAATCGAGAGATGCAGTCAACTCAGTATTCCTGTAAATTCACATAAAAATCGAGAGAGATGCATTCAACTCAGTATTCCTGTAAATTCACATAAATATCGAGAGATGAAGTCAACTCAGTATTCCTGTAAATTCACATAAGAATCGAGAGAGATGCAGTCAACTCAGTATTCCTGTAAATTCACATAAAAATCGAGAGAGATGCAGTCAACTCAGTATTTCTGTAAATTCACATAAAATTCGAGAGAGATGCAGTCAACTCAGTATTCCTCTAAACTCACATAAAAATAGAGACGCAGTCAACTCAGTATTCCTGTAAATTCACGTAAAAATCGAGAGAGAGGCATTCAACTCAGTATTCCTGTAAATTCACATAAAAATCGAGAGAGATGCAGTCAACTCAGTATTCCTGTAAATTCACATAAAATTCGAGAGAGATGCAGTCAACTCAGTATTCCTGTAAATTCACATCAAAATCGAGAGAGTCGCATTCAACTCAGTATTCCTGTAAATTCACATAAAAATCGAGAGAGATGCAGTCAACTCAATATTCCTGTAAATTCACATAAAAATCGAGAGAGATGCATTCAACTCAGTATTCCTGTAAATTCACATAAATATCGAGAGAGATGCAGTCAACTCAGTATTCCTGTAAATTCACATAAAAATCGAGAGAGATGCAGTCAGCTCAGTATTCCTGTAAATTCACATAAATATCGCGAGAGATGCATTCAACTCAGTATTCCTGTAAATTCACATAAAATTCGAGAGAGATGCAGTCAACTCAGTATTCCTGTAAATTAAGATAAAAATCGAGAGAGATGCAGTCAACTCAGTATTCCTGTAAATTCACATAAAATTCGAGAGAGATGCAGTCAACTCAGTATTCCTCTAAACTCACATAAAAATTGAGAGAGAGAGGCGCATTCAACTCCGTATTGCTGTAAATTCACATAAAAATCGAGAGAGATGCAGTCAACTCAGTATTCCTGTAAATTCACATAAAATTCGAGAGAGATGCAGTCAACTCAATATTCCTGTAAATTCACATCAAAATCGAGAGAGTCGCATTCAACTCAGTATTTCCTGTAAATTCACATAAAAATTGAGAGAGATGCAGTCAACTCAGTATTCCTGTAAATTTTTCACTTAAAATTCAAGAGAGATGCAGTCAACTCAGTATTCCTGTAAATTCACATCAAAATCGAGAGAGATGCAGTCAACTCAGTATTCCTGTAAATTCACATCAAAATCGAGAGAGATGCAGTCAACTCAGTATTTCTGTAAATTCACATAAAATTCGAGAGAGATGCAGTCAACTAAGTATTCCTCTAAACTCACATAAAAATTGAGATAGAGACGCATTCAACTCAGTATTCCTGTAAATTCACATAAAATTCGAGAGAGATGCAGTCAACTCAGTATTCCTCTAAACTCACATAAAAATTGAGAGAGACACGCATTCAACTCAGTATTCCTGTAAATTCACTTAAAAATCGAGAGAGATGCAGTCAACTCAATATTCCTGTAAATTCACATAAAATTCGAGAGAGATGCAGTCAACTCAGTATTCCTGTAAATTCACATCAAAATCGAGAGAGACGCATTCGCATTCAACTCAGTATTCCTGTAAATTCACATAAAAATTGAGAGAGATGCAGTCAACTCAGTATTCCTGTAAATTTTTCACTTAAAAATCGAGAGAGATGCAGTCAGCTCAGTATTCCTGTAAATTCACATAAAAATCGAGAGAGATGCAGTCAACTCAGTATTCCTCTAAACTCACATAAAAATAGAGACGCAGTCAACTCAGTATTCCTGTAAATTCACGTAAAAATCGAGAGAGACGCATTCAACTCAGTATTCCTGTAAATTCACATAAAAATCGAGAGATGCAGTCAACTCAGTATTCCTGTAAATTCACATAAAAATCGAGAGAGATGCATTCAACTCAGTATTCCTGTAAATTCACATAAATATCGAGAGATGCAGTCAACTCAGTATTCCTGTAAATTCACATAAGAATCGAGAGAGATGCAGTCAACTCAGTATTCCTGTAAATTCACATAAAAATCGAGAGAGATGCAGTCAACTCAGTATTTCTGTAAATTCACATAAAATTCGAGAGAGATGCAGTCAACTCAGTATTCCTCTAAACTCACATAAAAATAGAGACGCAGTCAACTCAGTATTCCTGTAAATTCACGTAAAAATCGAGAGAGAGGCATTCAACTCAGTATTCCTGTAAATTCACATAAAAATCGAGAGATGCATTCAACTCAGTATTCCTGTAAATTCACATAAAAATAGAGAGACGCATTCAACTCAGTATTCCTGTAAATTCACATAAAAATTGAGAGAGATGCAGTCAACTCAGCATTCCTGTAAATTCACTTTAAAATCGAGAGAGATGCAGTCAGCTCAGTATTCCTGTAAATTCACATACAAATCGAGAGAGATGCAGTCAACTCAGTATTCCTGTAAATTCACCTACAATTTTAAGTCCCAAATTATAGACCAGTGGCGACTCTGCCACCCACATCTCTAATTAAAGAAAACATGTAAGTGCGGCTAAATCTTTTCTGCTGAATTATGTCGTGGACCTTGGGTCGTTCACGCTGTCCGAAAATAGGTCCTGCTTTTGCGTATGCGGGCCTAGGCCTGATTTTTACGGTCCATTTTATATGCTTGAACTTTTTGAATTTACTTACCGACGATTTGTACCTCATACAGTCCGTGAGTTCGCATACAGAATGATATGATTTGTAACTATTTGTTCCTTTGTGTGTATGTGTGCGTGCGCGCGCGCGCGCGCGCGCGTGTGTGTGTGTGTGTGTGTGTGTGTGTAGCCTTAGTACAGTGGTTCCCAAACCTATACTAGTACTGCATTTTGGGTTGAAAAAGATGATATTTTGGGTCGCGATCAAAAAAAGTTTTGGAACCACTGCCTTAGTACGTCCAGATTTTATTTGTTCACGAGATGTTCATCGTTCTTTGCCGTCATACAATCACACAATTAGAAATAATTTTACTTTGGGATGGTTCATGCCAAAGGTCTGATTCGATTTAAATGCAGATGGACTCTCTCTTTGGTAATGGTAAGCCTTTGGTCCGCTTTGGATAAACGAAGTTACTTTCATATGCATATTAGGTCATGGTTTATTACGCAGAGAATTTCGTCAACATATACAGTTTAAAATAAAGTTATATGAAAATTCAAGGATTTTCACCCTACCCTGTAAATTGTTCTCAAATATTTGAAAACACACTAATACTAGACAAAAGCTCCTGAAAAATACAGTGTCATTTGAGTTCCATATGCTACTTATCTAGCTTTGACTCCGTCAGTATGTATGAAATATATTTTAAAATTTCTGTAGAAAATGGTTTCACATTGTATATTTTTGGTTTCTTTTTTATTCCCCGTATGCTACTTTTTTATGAAGCATACATATTTAATCACGGTTGAGAAGAAGTATTTGTAATTGCATGTGGAATGTGCATGCGTGTGTGTTTTTTGTTGTTTATTTTTTGTTGTTGGTTTTTGTTGTTTTTTGGGGGGGCCGCTGATAACTCTGTTTCGCCAATTGCATGCTATTAATTAAGTCAAAAGTTCAAGGTTGAATTGTTTTAGTGTATATGGGAACAATATGTCCTGTTTCTATGGATTTCTTGTCCACAAGAGAAAGGTGTGTGTATTTTCATATAGCGAAAATTCAGGTGAGGTTTACAAAACATTTAATTAACCCTATTATTTACCTTTATTTTTCATTTTTACTGCACGACTGGCTTTAGCGAAGCGAACGCCGTTCTTGAATAGTGTGTAATCGATTTTCAAGTTTCATGACTTCGTGAATCCTGTAAAATATAAAGTTCTATTCTTATGATTACAAAAATCTGTAGAAATAATATCGAACCTCAAGAAATAAGTAACAGAACATTATTTTAACCATTGTTAACAAATATTGTCAAAGCGCACAAGAAGGACGCATGAATACGTAAGTATTTCCTTTCTGGTGCTATGAATTGATTTGACACTATGCATGAACAGCCTTCCCGTCGCTACGGCCATTCATGTGCAGTGTGTAATCCATTTTCAAGCTTCATACTTCATGAATCCTGTAAAATATGAAGTTAAATTCTTATATAAATTCTGCATTGATTGGTTAACTCAGGAAAAACTAATCTGAAGTAAGTTAACAGTGTTAACATGTTAAGAACATTGAAAAATACACTGCTAAGTTAAATAAAAAAGAGGACCGATTTCTTCAAAATAGACCTCAATAATAAATATGTAACTTGTGTAAGAATCCTTTCTCTTCTTGCATTTTGTTATATTTATTTGGGTCTGATTTGATGGTAAACAGGAGCAAAATACTGTAATATCACAAAGTCTGTGTCACTTAGACGCTGTATACTTGTGTTCGTCTATTTAAATTGTGTATCTAAAGAGATTGTGTGCCATATGCATGTGAACATGCGCGTGTGTGTGTGTATGTTTTCTTTTCTTTTTCTGTCCATTATATTTATTATCCCTAGATTATCTGATAACCAGAAATGTTTGATTGTGAGGTGACCTTGGGATGGTTCCCCGACCCAGTGGTCAACCTATTACGGGAATAATAATAATAAATAAAAAAATAAAAAATAAAAAAGTTAACAGTGTTATTTATTCCTCCTTATATTTGCTATATGAGATAAATTCAGTGGTGATTTGACAAACTCGACAAATAATCTTTACGTGTTTTATTACAGTCCCATCGGTGATGATTACTCAAACTGCCAGCATTAATTACATCCCTTTAATGCTAGCATTAATTACATCCCTTTGATATATTGTCTTGTAAGATCTGCCCAACATCTGAACTGTCTGTATAGAAAAGCTGACACGATCTACTGGACTCATGTCTCAATTATTTTCTCTATCTAGTACCTACATTTGTTTGTCAGTACTGAACTTTTCACTGTGTCCAAATTCTAATAAATCATATGTTAATCTAAAGTATCTTCAAAGATGAACTCACGGTGAAATTCTTGTCATAGGTTAACCGGGATTTTTTGAGAGGCTAAACTGTAAACAAAAAAAACATGCCGTGGGTCACATATTTCATTTTCGGGCAGGCATAAATGCTAACTTACTAACTGTCACCAGAATACACCCAGACAATCATTCCATAATGCTCACATTCTAAAGAATAACTGCATTTGTCAGTACTGACCCAGAGGTAATAACTGTGACCTGAAGGCGTCTCAACACCGGCAAACATCCATCCGGGAAACATCCATTTAATACGTCGAGGATAATGTAATGACCCAATACAGAAAACCTAATTATTTAAAAGTGTACCTGGAAACAGTATAATTTTTATTTTATTTAAACTTTTCTCTAATCTAGAAAGATTTAAATGTGAGAAAGTCGCAGCACAATATTTATGTTACGAGAAAGTCGCAGCACAACATTTACTGGTACTTCTAAAATAATATTTAGGCATCTTCTAAAATCAATGATATCATTGAGAAATGTGATAGAAAAAAAAGGAACAAATATCATTAAATAAAAGTTACCTTATTAAGTGCTACATACTTTATTATTTTGTTTGACTTTGTGGTAATAATCGTGTCAATGAAGTTTTACTAGTATTTTGCCTCTTTATAATAGAAAATGTACAAAAAGTGCTGTTTCTACGAAATTGTTATAAGTATAGATCCCTTACACGTGTTTTGGTGCCATAGTTTATCTTCCAAAAGTTTTTACTCTTTGAGTCTGATGTATTTAGTGTCATTCAGGAGCATACATAAGGGCAACCTAATAGCAAAGATAACATCCTTCTTTTGCCCATCGAGGCACTTATTACCTCATCTTGTGTATGCCAATCAGATGTATCGGAAAGGGCAATCTAACAGTAAGGATAGGTCCCTTTCTTGTCCATCTAGGCATTTATCAGATCATCTTTTGTAGCACGAGTCAGAATAAATCACCAATTTTAATTCTTGACAATTTTGAACCCTTAGACTCGTATGTGATAGACAAGTTGCCAGTCTTTGTGCATGGTTTATAAGCTCGAGGTTGCGAATGGAATACCTGCCGTTAGAAAAACAATAAACTGAGCGGAAAGAAGAACTTGTGTAGGATACAATAATTTTGCATACATGACGATAGCAGTTTGTGATGTCCTTTGGAATAAGTTTTAAAAACCGATAGAATCGTGTTTTGTCCTAATATGGATTTATTTCCAACTCACCAATGGCTCTTTTAGTCAATGTTTGTTCTACACAAGCAGGTTTATGATGACCATGAAACATTGTGAAAGTAGTAGATATGAAATTACCCAGTTCTCACTGATACTGCAAAACAAGAGATTTCTAGTTCCAATTTTAATTTTGGTCCGGGCAATCGCCAATTTAAGTCCGCAAGACTTTCTATGAATCGGTGCCAGACTAGATATCATCCAATATGGCATTAGTTTCCTCTAACTACATTTGAAAACCGCAAAATGTGTTGTTTAATAGGATAGAAAAATTTCATCTTGTCGCAGCCTATGTCAGCATCCATAGACAAGATTTAACTTGTGATATACACACACAGACACACGCAGACACAGACACACACACACACCATATTGCTTTATTGATACATACATTTAAGGCAATGATTATGCAACTTGCCAGATAAAGGGCTTCTCCAAACTTATCTGCTCACCTCTTCACCTCCATGTTTTCTGTGTATATGAGGAGTTCTTTACTCTTCCAGCAGGATGTATATCAAATTGAACAATAGCATCCTTTGCCTTATCATCAAGGAGTACCTGATATCTAAATCTGTATTCTCCTAAATCTGGTCAACAAAGAAACTTTCAAGTTTTACAAAGTTGCGTGAAAACGAACCCGAGGCAACATAGTTATCTTTGTAAAGAGAAGAACTTTCTTCCGATAGGCCATTGACAAATCCATTGCAAAGATGACCTCAGCGATTTCCTCCTAATTCACTGAAACGCACGACAATTCATTATATTGTTGTTTTGAAGTATATTTCTCTATGTAGCTCGGTCCCTAATTCGAGACAGTCTTCTTGAATCCAGAATTCTCAGCTCATTCTGTGCCAGCAGAATAGGTCTATGTTGTTGGCCCCATTCGAGCAGATTATAACATCATGTCACACTGCGCATCAAATTAAAGGAGTCTGCTATACTGTTTAATTATAATTCTGCTCATTGTATCGCTTGCTTCAGCTAGCTTTTGGCAGATTCAGGGTATGTTCTTTTGGTATTCGAGTTAGCAATTTGAGGTGTTCTCCCTCTTGGTGTTTGTTTTATATCCATCCGGGGTATTATTGTCCCTACTACACATTTCACATACATATGTAACCTCTACTCGCACACGCCAGTCTGGGTCGGCTGCCTCTGCGTGTCCTACGGAGAGGCACTTAGCTCCTATTTTCTCAGCATGATATTGCCAATAATATGTTAAAAGTGCCGTTAAAACCAACAAAAACGACATAAATCACCAGTCACATCTCTTTCCCGGCCAAAAGCTATCCATCCCGTCGTTGGCTTCTTAAGAGTGGTTGCTCTGTAGATGATGATTTACCTTTGTGAAACTATATTTTGACATATCATAATCTATTTCTAAACGCTATATTTAAATCTGTATACATCCAAATCCTCGTGCCAGGAAATGTTCTACAATTCGTTGATATTCTACTTCAACACAGATCTCACAGTATACTGGACACTGCATGAAAAGTATACAGAAAACTGTTCATTTGGACCACCTCCTAAGTTAAGGCTATTGATACGATATAAAGACGTTGTAGACGTTTTCTTTGATTGACTCCTTTCAGAAGTACGATAAGAGCTTGACATTGATGGTCTTTTCTGTTTTTGTTTTAAACGAAAACTCAGAATTTCAAATGCAGAATTTAACAGAATATAACATTATTTTCCTCAGGTCACAATTGATATATGGAGATCACAAAAGCATACTTCTACAAATACAAATGACGTGACCTGGCGTTGGGTCGCTGAGCCAAACACAGTTATAAAAACAGTAATTGTTCCATTATTACATAAATTACTCATAAAATGGAAACCAATATAAGAAGCAGACTTACCGCTCAACATTTTATTGTGAATATCACAAAGGCAACACATGTCATCGGAATGTAACTAATGAATTGGGTCTTCATCATCGAGCAAAAGGTGCAGAAAATGCGCTTCTCGCTGAACAGGGTCGACCCGTCGTATAAACTATAAAGCACATATTTATAACTCTCTACAGGTCTTAACACCGTATTTAATCAAACGCTACGATATATATTTGCCTTAAAAGCGTTTCATATATTATGATGTGACATTTTATGAGGGGTAGACAAATTCATCTTGCCATTTTTAAGAGCATTAAAAGTAAACCTGTTCAAAAGGAGCAGACGTAATCAGGGCTCAGGAAAACTGCTCGTCCTGACCGGGTAAAAATTGGTTACATTTCTATAGTCCGAAGGTTCATTGGTCTGAAGGTTCTATGGTACGGAAGAAATGTTCATTGTTTCGAAGGTTCATTGGTTCGAAGGAGCGTGGTTCAATGACTCTAAGGTTCAGTGGTTCGAAGGTGCGTTAATCCAAAGGTTTATTGGTCTGAAAGAAGGGTTCAATAGTTCGAAGGCTCAGTGGTCCGAAGGTGCGTTAGTTGGTTGGGACCAATAAAAATATATTCGAAATATTGAATGTTCAAACCCATGAACCCATTTTCAAATACCTTCGAACTTCTAAACCCTTTTTTCAAATATTTTCGAACTAATGACCCTTCGGACCAATGGACCCCTTGTTGTCAAAAACCTTCGGATTAACAAACCTTCGAACTTGTGAACCTTTGAACCTTTTCCTTCGAAGTTACGAACCCTCGGATGAATGAATATTTGGACTATTGGCCCCTATATTCTTCGAACTTTCGAACCTTCGGAAAAATGGAACCTTGGGCTAAAATGTTCGGAAAATATAGCTCTTGTACAAAAATAGTTCGGACAAATGAACCTTATGACAAATGAACATTCAGAACATCAAGCAGCTACCGTAAAAATTGACTGTGTTGAGGAAAACTTTGCAACTTACTCGTTCCTGGACCGAGTAGATGAAGATTCGCCTCTTGAGAATAAATCTGTGTACATTTTCTACTCTTAACAAGCGGCTATTTTCAACATTGCTTAACATAGAGCGTGAGTCAATTTTCTATAACTTTTGCATATATTGCCTATTTGTTGTCGGTCCAGAACTTGTCGAAAGGAAGCCAGCTTTGATTGTTACACAGGTACCCGACGCAAACTTTACACTAAAATGGGTCCATATCATGAAGACATTATGTTTGGCGTGAAGACAATGGCTTTAAACCCTTCTAGTATATGGCTCCTTATATAAATATATAACAAAGGGACCAGGTTTATATCCGAAATCGAGAAGTTGCAGTTTCACACATAGGCCTCGATTTCCTAATGGTATTCGCGTTTACAGTGTCACTTTCAATTATTTAGGCATCATTCAATGTGGAGAAACTTTCCTTTTCATGGAGCTTACCACACATCTTTATTAGTTAGACCTGTGATTAGTTAGGAGCCACAGAATGTCAAAATCTTGTGATTTTGCGTCTGGTCAGACAGTGTTGCGCTCGTCCCAGGTCACAAGTATTTTCAAACTGTGTAGCTTTATTAATTCTTTTTCACGCCAAATCGAACACATCAGCAGATATTTCTATAAGGATGTACCGGTAATTACTTTCCACAAGAAATTTTTCCCTAACTTACAATCAGAAGAAGTATTTTAAGTGTCTTCGCTGATTCCGACCAACTTACACACAATGCATGCCATTGTGATCTATTTAACAAGCACATAATGTTGAGAGACGTGATTGGTCTTAATTTAATTGAGGTCATGACGTAATAAACTTGCAATTATTTTGGTCAATTAGCAATCTTCTCTTTGATAGCCGCTCTTCAGTAGTGCTGTAGAAATTGAGGTTTGAATGGAACGGAATTAGAACAAAAGTTGGTCAAATTGTGGAGACGCTTGGAATTCTTTTTCAGATGTAAGTTAGCGACATTTTTCGTTTGAAAAGTAATTACATACTTATAGAAAAATCTGCTCGCATCTTCACTTTGAAAATACCGGTGACCTGCAGCGAGTGTAACACTGTTCGACCAGACGATAAATTACCAAACTTTTACATTTTCTGACTTTTAACTTCCCACCTGTCTAACTCATAAAGCTGTGTCATAGCTCATTGAAAATCCAATTTTTACCACATTAAAATGGCACCTAGATTACTGAAAGTGTGACTGTAAACGCAAAAGCCATTAAGAAGTCGAGGGCTAGGTGTGAAACTGCAAACCTCATTTTTTTTATTATAGATTTATGTAAGGGGCTACGATTTAAAAAGGGTTTTAAACTCTCTGTCTTCTCTTCGAACATAATATTGTCATGGTTTGGACCCACTGTAGTATCAAGCATTCGTCGAGTGCCAGTGAATTCTTTTTGGTAAGAGCGCAAGTAGTGTAGTTGGTACGAGTACTGTGTTGAGTAAATTGACGACAGGGACGAGTATCTATTTCCACTCACTCATCCCAGGGACAAGTGCTTCTTGTTATGAAACTACAAACTATATGTACAACTATTACCTATTAGACATTACTCGTCTTTCCAGTAAGTAGTATGACTATATAAAACATTTTGGATTTATAATCGCTGAATATATATTTATATGCCCTGTTAGCGTGGAAGGGTACTTTTGTTATGATACGTTTTAGTTATGGTATAACTTGCACTTTTTACACATTATTCTTCTTTGCAGTATGTAGTATAATTATGTAAAAAATGTGGGTCCATTGTATAAAAGCTTGTATATTTCTATGCGCTGTAAGCGTGGAAGGTCACTCTTGTTATGTCGCTTTTTAGTCAGGGTGAAAACGAAAAGAAGATAGAGCAGTTTGTCATACCTAATATCATAGATCGTATTGTAAACGTTTTGCAAGTCTCTGATTTTGTCATAGCTAATACCATAGATCGTATTGTAAGTGTTTGACAGTTTCTGACTTTGTCATAGCTAATATCATAGATCGTATTGTAACTGTTTGACAGTGTCTGACTTTGTCATAGGTAAAACCATAGATCGTATTGTAACTGTTTGACAGTCTCTGACTTTGTCATAGCTAATACAAAAAATCGTATTGTAACTGTTTGACAGTGTCTGACTTTGTCATAGCTAATACCATGTATCGTATTGTAACTGCTTGACAGTCTCTGACTTTGTCATATCTAATACCATAGATCGTATTGTAACTGTTTGACAGTCTCTCACTTTGTCATAGCTAATATCATAGATCGTATTGTAACTGTTTGACAATCTCTGACTTTGTCATAGCTAATACAAAAAATCGTATTGTAACTGTTTGACAGTGTCTGATTTTGTCATATCTAATACCATAGATCGTATTGTAACTGCTTGACAGTCTCTGACTTTGTCATAGCTAATACCATAGATCGTTTTGTAACTGTTTGACAGTCTCTGACTTTGGCATAGCTAATACAAAAAACCGTATTGTAACTGCTTGACAGTCTCTGACTTTGTCATAGCTAATGCCATAGATCGTATTGTAACTGTTTGACAGTCTGTGACTTTGTCATATCTAATACCATAGCTCAGGGGTGTTAAACTCATTTGCTATGGCGGGCCCGATTTGATATAAATAATAATAAATAATAAAAAATATTAAAAATAATAATGAGTTTGGCGGGACGTATGTTGGACACCCCTGCCATATATCGTTTTGTAACTGTTTGACAGTCTCTGACTTTCTCATAGCTAATACCATAGATCGTTTCTTTTAAAAACTGTTTGGCAGTCTCTGACTTTGAGAGAAAATACAGTTCCAATAGGTTTGTCTCCATGCATAACCATTTATCATTGAAAGGGATCAGCGTGTAAATATCGTAACCACTGATCTATTGTATCAGTACATTTCGAAATATCAGGGGATGGAAACTTTGCAATACACACACACACACACACACACACACACACACACACACACACATATATATATATATATATATATATATATATATATATATATATATATATATATATATATATATATATATATATATATATATATAATAGAAAAAAAACATCACCTCAACAACGTGAGCTACATTTGGGAAGATGTAAATAATATTACTTAAACATAGTTGGGAAATTAACACATTTTCAAGAACAAAAATGTCAATGATGGCATAATACATAAAAACATAGCGGCATACAATCACAAGCGGGGCAGAAATGGATTTGCTAATTAATGTAATCGCGGAATCGTACCATTTGAAAACATTTAACTCTGAACATAAGTATGGACACACACACACAATATGGTACTTATGTCATGTTATGGTCTGACAAATCGGGGTGTTTGTTGCATACCAACCGAAATTAGTCTAATGCACTTTGCACATTTCTGCTTTAGCCCAACTATTCCCGCTCTAACCATTCTTACTCATTACTGCACTCAGTACCATTCATTCTTGCTGCCTCAAATTAAGGCCAGTGTATACATTTATGCAAGCGATATATGGATGTGAAAATTACTCACAGAACCATCAACAGGGTGTATTTTGTCTTCAGAAAGGATTAGAAAAAACAAAAACAAACATATAAAAGGCAAACGAAACACGTATGAAATGTTGTAATTTGCATTGTTTAAAAAATGGCAGGTATTCTGAAATCAGATATTTTAGGTGTGCATTCCTTAAGTTTTGACAATTTACAGATTAAATTCTTGTATGTCCTATTTTGACAACATCATTTGAATTCGTACTTTTGGAAAGCGGTAGTCCAAGTCTCTGACACCCACGCCACCTCCACCCCCACCCCCAATTGAGGTCTTGTCAGATCTCAATCTGGCGGGGAACTAGGAATACTATGTCAGCCTTGCTGGTCAAAGAAGTTGAGAAACGAAAAGAACGCGTACAAACTATAAGTGTACATAACTTGTAATTCATTTAAAAAAAAAAATTAAATTTAGTAATTCTGATCCTGTCGTTCATGACGTATAGTTAAATGCAAGTTTTTCATGTTCTCCCTCTTTCTTGATTTTATGTTACTTCCATTTTGCAGGTCAAGAACTTTGGACGTCGCCGGTTACAGCCGCGAAACGCTATTCCCAATTTACCTTGACAAGTTAGAATTCCTAAGACTATACACCGACTGAAGCTCAACAAATTTTGCAATTTTCTTGAGTTTTACTTCCGTTCAAAGGCTTTTCCAACAACGACCAAAGTTAATATGACGGACATACAGTCAGAATCATAGTATGCATGTTACAAGGCCGTCCATGTTCAGTAAACCTCTGAAGAAGAACGCGAAGAAGCAGAAGGAGGAGAGGGATGGGTATGAGGAGAGGAGAAGGATGGTATTAGGAGAGGAGAAGGATGGTTATTAGGGGAGGAGAAGGATGGTTATGATGGGAGGAGGCCGATGGGTATGAGGGGAGGAGACGGATGGGTATGAGGGGAGGATATGTTGATGATGAAAAGTAACAAAGAGAGCATTAATACCAATATATATTTTGAACAATACTGACATTAAGTTTCAGTCGGTAGATAATCATAGGAATTCTAACTTAATGTCTCAAGTTCTAATGAAGTGAAAAGGTTCTATGATGACCTTGTGTACTAAGGTTACAAGCAGATGGTAATTGGTCTCAACAGATGGTAATTGGTCTCAACAGATGGTAATTGGTCTCAACAGATAGTAATTGGTCTCAGCAGATGGTAATTGGTCTCAACAGATGGTAATTGGTCTCAACAGATGGTAATTGGTCTCAATATTAATATTCAGTATCCTTTCTTCTACATCTGGTCTACATGCGGATTCTTCGTGTGTATCTCTTTAGACTAAGATTAGCAGCAGCGGCTGAAGTTAGAGTTCAAGGTTATCTTAGAACCTTTACACTTCATTCGGAGGTGGGACATTAGGTTAAAATTCCTAAGATTATATACCGACTGAAGCTTAACTAAGTATGCAAGTCCTTGAGATTTACTTCCTTTCAAAGGTTTTTCCAACAACAACCAAAGTAACTATGACGGGCATACACTTAGCATCATGTTATGCATGTTGCTGCAGTCTTGTTCAGTAATATTTTTCATCTTGCATAGATTGGCCAAACTGACCCGACGGCTTAGTCTATTAGTAGAACATTTATTGTTGCTAGGTTCACGTGCCATTTAAATAAAATGATGAACATGTCTTTGCATGTTTTGTATCAATGAGCTGTTCATTTGTACTAAACATGAAGAATGTTTGGCAATCTTTGCACCAATTTTGGAAGTGTATGTAACCATATTAAATAGCCCCCTTGTCAGCATGTTTTTCCCATTCAATATTATTGTTTATCAACTTCTTGCATTCCGCGCACATTTGACACTGCCTCTTCAATAACAGCTGAAAAGCTGATTTTGAAGAGGCATTGTTTTTGTATGTACTGTAGGGGTACAAGTAGAAGTTGATAGAAAATTTTAGATAAAGCGTATTGAAAATGGGACGGCGCAAATCTGTGTAAAATCTTAGGATCACTTTGGTCTCAATATCAATTTAGTTCATTTAAAAATATATTTTTGAAAACTTTTTTCTGCAGCCCTTGATCATGAAAGCCTTACGACGTCAAGGAATTCTTGCAGTAGTTGCATTCATGAATAAAACAAACAATGAAACCCCAGTATCAAAGTGTATATCAAAAAGTGCATATTTAAGCATAGCACCTACGAGACTTTCACCTGGTTATCTAAGAAAAGATCCACAAGAGTGGACTTACTGCAAATGTCCAGTTTGGACCTATTGCCGTGATATCTATGCGTTGTTTTTGTTTTGTTTTTTCTTTTGGGTGGGGGGTTGGGGGGAGAGTGTGCTAGAGAAGAACTCATGGCCTACGCGCGCGGACATGACCATGAGCATGTACTGTACACACATACGGTAATGACCATGAGCATGTATTGTACACACATATGATAATTAGTCCAATGACCATGAGCATGTACTGGACACACATATCGTAATTAGTCCAATGACCATGAACATGTACTGTACACACATATGGTAATTAGTCCAATGACCATGAGCATGTACTGTACACACATATGGTAATTAGTCCAATGACCATGAACATGTATTGTACACACATATGGTAATTAGTCCAATTACCATGAGCATGTACTGTACACACATATGGTAATTAGTCGAAGGACCATAAGCATTTACTGTACACATATGGTAATTAGTCCAATGACTATGAGCATGTACTGTACACACATATGGTAATTAGTCCAATGACCATAAGCATGTACTGTACACATATGGTAATTAGTCCAATGGCTATGAGCATGTACTGTATACACATGTGGTAATGACCATGAACATGTACTGTACACACATATGGTCATTAGTCCAACGACCATGAGCATTTACTGTACACACTTTTGGTAATTGATCCAAAACTCAGCATACCAACATGCTTTGCTGTCAGCTTCAGATGTCTTAACTATTTGTGGACATTGTCTCAGATGCTTTGGGTGATTCTGTGCAAACTATGAATGTCTGTATAATCTATCGGTGTTGGGGCATTATTGGCTCTCGAGAAAATTGATTCAGTTTGCAGACAAAAGTGAACCTAATGTAAGAAACATTCCCACTGACAGCTTACGATGCTTGAAATATTAGATCCCTTAATTTCTTTGTTGCAAGTCATTCTCTGATAAATAAGTGGTATTATCTACCGACGGTGAAGGTAGCTAAGATCCTCTGATTGCTTTATATGAGGTCAGTCTATTTGTTTTCGTGTAATGGTTTTTGCACAAATGTGAAGTTGGACACTTACATAGGGCTTATATTGAACTTAGTTTGATTTTGTGATTAGAGTATTGAAAGAGACAGTGTTAAAATAGACAACTGCAGCAGGAGTGTATGTATTATCATATCTAAGATGGATCTGCGAATGGTATGAGGGGATATAGATAAATGTCCATATGTCTAGTTTTATATCCTCTTATATCCTGTTAGCCACACGTGAACCCTGCAATACCCTATTGACTGTTTTGTGCTTCTTCATCATTTACCTGTGCAATAAGCACAACGATTTCCCTTTGATTACTTCGCTCTGATAAATGCGTCGAACTTCCCCAGTAGGAAGCTGTTATGTGTTTGCCTTCTGTGGGAATTTAGCGAGGAAAGTTGGCAAATTACATAACAATGCTGCCGTTTTTTTTTATCAAGGTCAAGGTCATAGATCAAGTTCACAGGTCAAGCTAAACCATGAATGATATAAAATCTATTTCAGTAGCATTTGTATGCATGCATAAACAAATAAAATCGCTAAAAACATAAAACAGTGCCCTCAAAAATGTAAGGAATAGCTAATAACAACATCTATTTTTATTGTTATTTACCCGTCTATTGTCGAACGTGTGAATTTTAGTTATTTGCACGGAAAGTAAAAGACATCGCATGGACGGTCGCACAACGCGTTAGCAAGAAGGTACGAAGACGTGTATCGATTTCAAGGTCTACAGATTAACGGACAAAATTGTTGTGCTCTCCAAGTGATGTTTTGAGTCCTGCTGGTTATGACTTCACTAAAATTTACAAGTAGGTTGCCTGTGAGGTACCAAATAGTTGAAAGGCCAAGGTCACTTTGACCAGAAGAAGTCCAATGGCTTCTTGCATTGCTTGGCACCTACATTTCATACCTGCATCAAGCTGAATTTCAAGCTGGAAGGCGTAAGATTTATGCCACTGCAACATGAAGAAAATCTCAAATGCAACACTTTCTAAGGCCTAGTTTTTGTTTTGCTATCTTCTATATATAATTGCATTGCATTTAAAAATGTACAGCGTCGCCACATGTGTTTAATACAGGTAAACTGCTACATCAAACAGACCATACCTCGCATACCAAATCAGTGTTATATCGATCGATATCTTAGCTCAGCTTTCTTCTGAAATTTAATAAAATACATAGTTCACATGTCATGTGATGGATGAAGTAAGTATCATTTTTATGGGAGTCTTTGTCAAACATTTCAATAATATGAAAAACTTTTGACTATCTTCACACTGTAATTTAACGTACTTCCATCCTCTCTATTATAATTAATAAAATCACGTGATTTTTTTCACATAATTCTTTGCACTACATCTGCACAGTTCTGTGCAGTAGCAGTACAGGCCTATCAATCTAGAAAACAATATTAACTGCAGAGGAACGTTTGGAGCACACAGATTATTGAGATTCCATCACAACATGAAGATGGAGGCAAGGGCATCTTATTGGACGATTTCTCCATCTACTAACTGCCAACAGTGGTTACCAGGGTCAAGAATATTTGGACAGGAAACATTATCTTGCCACCACAAAATAGTCCAATAGTTATCCGGAATATCTGGACAGGCTACATCGTCTTGCCACCACACAGTGGTCCCATAGTTTTCCGGACAAATTATTTCGAATGCATGAAGGGAGAAGATGATCTTCGTTTTCAGTTTGCTTTCTATTGAACATACTCCAGAAAATAGTTTGGAAACAAATTCTTGATTCCTGTAAGAGATACGTGAACTTCTTCATTGTTTCAGTAGTAGCGTAAGAGACTTCATTAGTAGCGTAAGAGACTTCAGTAGTAGCGTAAGAGACTTCAGTAGTAGCGTAAGAGACTTCAGTACAAAGAAAGATTGGATGTCTTTTGAACTTGACGTAAAACAACTTCCACAATGTTAATTTCCCATTACCTTTAAACTTGCCAGTTATTTATCACAAGAGGAAGCAATTAAAACCTGTAAAAACTATTGTCTCTCAGGATCCATCGGTACAATTACAGATAACATGGAGCCGAGTCTCCAAACTACTGCGTCCCAGAGACAGTAAAGGTGTTTTTACATAACTCTGGGTAGTGCATAAAAAAACCGAAGAAGTTAATGCCTGATGTTGGATCCCTCTGACGGTAGCATTTATGATATGTAGTATAATGGCATGTATGCTTCCTCTCTTGTTCACTGTAAGTGTTGAACATTCAAACGGTTGGACGTGACTGCTGCTCTGAATGCAAATATAACAGAATATATTGAGTAAAACGATTGATGATTGTCTACGCCAAATAAATAAAGTTTATTCTCTGGTGAGCATATGCAAAATAATTGTATTTTAACATGAATTCCATTTTGGTAGAATTATCAGGTATATAGGCAGCTTGTACAGTCTTTCCTTTCATCCTTCCCCTTGTCAGGAACTTCTGCATGCTATATCAGTCAAAGGAGGATCAAGCCTCCAGTTGATATATGCCAATCAATTGTTTTTTTTTTTTGTTTTTTTTTTTTTGGGGGGGGGGGTCTCATAGCAAGCAGCAATCTCTGGAACAGGGCTTGACTATACTTAAACTCACAAGCTGTGATGTTTTCAATGTTGTTGTTGTAAGTTGTTCTTGTGTTTTTTTTTTTTGTTTTTTTTTGGGGGGGGGTCCTTTATTTTTTTTCTTCTCTAAACAGCCAGATTTATTTTCTTCAGTAGAGGCCAAAAAGCCACATGACGCGAAATAATCAAGAACAACTCCTAGTTTTTTTTTTCGTCTGATTTCATCCTTCTTAATAAACAGTCGTAAGGACAACCTCAGGTATTAATATTGTTGCAACAAACCTGGTTTCTTATTACAATTTTCGATTTCTTTACATTTATTTCTAAACTGATTAACTTCTGACATCCCATGATGGTTTGCTTTTTTTTGCACAAAAATTGAAAGAAATTCATGTGCTTCTTCTAAAAATGGTTTGTGGACCCAGAGATTCAAGATTTCTGATAGTTAACCAAGAACTTATAATGCACCTTTTTAATTGTTTCATGCCATGATTTGTTCTTATTGAATAGAATATAATACTTGACACATTAACAACAAAATTGCCATCCTTGCACTGTAGGAAAATGTATAGGGCAGACTTTTCAAAAGTCTTCACTGCTGTGATTCTACGCACCATCTTGGATAACTCTTAGATCAGTGAGATATTCACGGAGATATTTGTGGAACAGGGAGATATTCACTGAGATATTTGTAGAACAGTGAGATATTCACGGAGATATTTGTTGATGTTTTACATGAAATTTAGGGCTTTGATTTTGAACTTGAAGTATGACCTTGGCCTTTGATATAAAACTTGCTGCATTGTTTTTGAAATTCCATACATCATAAACTTTCAAAATGATATATAGTACAAGTGACCCTGTGACTTGCAGTCCTGGTAATAAGAAAGAGACATTAATAATGTACAGGTATTTATTACAGGTAATAACCACAAAAAAAAAGATTGAGCATTACTTTAGCTTGACTAACAGACTGATCCCATGATTGATATCCATGATTATTTTTTCCCCGTATAGCGAAGGATGCGTGACATCATTACATGGACATGTAAACTTTCGAGTTACTGACTTTGAGTAATTGTACCAAAGTGAATTCATTCACAAATTCGTTCAGTAAGTGGTTTGAATACCACTTTTACCCGAATGTCATGACCATGTTGTCAAACTTTATAACGATGCAGACAAAACACAGTGATATCCATAGATGTTGTCAAGCAACTTTGGTATCTGCAACATCGTGGTATTAGATGCAACATGCAGAAAGTGTTATTACGTTTAAATGTGTATCTGGAGATAATAAGGGAAACCCTTATTTTTAAATTAGCGAAAGTCATATGCGCTTATTTTGTATGCGCTAATTGACACTGAAATGCGTCATAGACACTAAAGCAATTTAAGGTTATCCACCCGATTAACAGCATATTAGAAAATACAAATTACTAATCACAGAAAGCGGAGAACATAGTACTAACATTTACGTCCTTCTGTTAGTTCGTCCGTTAGTCACAATGTCCTTTTCGCTCTATAACAGCAGCCTTGCGTGATTAAGGAATGAAACTTGATATAGGTATCCATCATCATTAGAAGGTAGGACCTGTACGAGTTGGGGGTTCTGTCTTCAAGGTCAAGGTAACTGGTCAATATTGTATGTTTCCATCACAGTTTCCTTTCCTGTCTATAACATTAGAGCCGTTTGAGATTAGGGGAAAACATGTATACATCATCATTAGAAGGTGTGTCGCAAACCATATTGGGGCCCATATCCAAGGTCACCGTCACTTGTCCAATTTCGCACTAAAACTTTTAAACCATATAAGATGAATCGATGAGACTTGGCATAGTCGTTAGAATTCGAGTTGGTTGCCATTGTGGGGTCCTATCTTCAAGATCGAGCCTATAGGTACATATTTCGGTTTTCAATCATGTTGTTGTTGTTTTTTTTGTTTTTTGTTTGTTTTTTTAAAAACTCTATAACTTAAAAGTAGGCTAAGATAAATCGATGAAACCCGTTATACTTTTATATTGTCATTAGAAAGCGCGCTAAATTCCACATTTGGGGTCCTGTCTTCAAGATCAAGGTCACAAGTCAATATTTTTTATGTTTCTTTCGTCCCTGCCTTATGTCTTAAAAGCAGTTTGAGGCACACAGATGAACCATCTTACACTTATGTTTGTCGATTTGTTGGCTTCTGACGTATCCTTGTCAAGCTTATATCTTCGAGATCAAGGTTACTGATAAATGTTTCTCCCTTGTCTGCTCTTTTACTATAATGCTTTTCGAGATAGAGACATGAAACTTGGGTTACTTTCAATATCTGCTTAGTAACTCTTTAGCTCTGTCAAAAGCTTAAAGTCAGATTTCATCACATTATACTTTTGTGTTAACCTCACCACGGTACGCAAATATATATATTAAATTACAGTTAAGGTTGGATTTAGGCTTTGTGTAACTCCAATATGCACAAGTCTAGAGAGATTTATTCGCACTCTTTATCCCTGTACCTCAGTGGAATGTCCCCTAAATTCTTGTTTCTACAATAGGCGGTCCCAAGTTCATGAGAACACAATTATGGAAGCTTTTGTTGAGGTTGCCTACTGTTTCTGAAGAAAGACATACTTCACAAAGAAAAGAAAATGGTGCGGGTGCAGGTATAATTGGTAGCATGTTTATGCAAAAGGGGGTTCGAAATTAAATCATGACGAATATTCTTCAATAAATCTCGTAATCTAATTATATCACCAAATGTTTATATAGCAAGACTTTAAAGTCCTGTGTCTTATACGAATACAACCATGTTGTCATCTACATCGACGTTATTATCCAGGCATGTGCAAATCAGCGTAATGGGAAAGGCCATGCGTACAGAGCGTTGCAAAATAAACTAATGCGGCATCTAGCAACATGGTCTCAGATATCTACCAGGGATTTGACTTCCGGTTTCAAATAGTGCAAACATACTAGCATAATAAATACCATTAAATAAAAACGGTAAAAAAGCAGCAACTCTGTTCAGACCTATATTTAAAACTCATTCAATATTTTATCCGAATCAACGCTTTTCACGGGTTTTAATTAATTAATAACTTTACAAAAAGTTCTAATTTTTTTTTACGGTTTGTAACTTATTGAATTAAGACTGGTCTGCAGTTGGGCATCGTGTTTTACAAACACCAATATAATTTTTATTGAATTAAGACTGGTCTGCAGTTGGGCATCGTATTTTACAAACACCAATATTATTTTTAAATGTTCTGTAAAGATGTATCAATCGATGGAAATATTTCCGATAATGGGTAAAATATACCCCAACAGAAAGATAAATAATTTCTTCATTATAGCTCGATTAAAGATACATTTGATGCAATACGAATTAAGACACAGGGGTTACTTGGTATTTGTAATGTTACATTTTCTTTAGATTTTAAGTTCATGTACTTTCTTTGCAAATCTATGAAATTTATCTATTCATCCGGTTCCTAAGACGAATTATTTGATAACAATTGTGTTGGTCTTACACACCAATAGCATCTGACTTCCAGATTGAACACAAGACATTGTTGCCAAGAATTAGTACCCATTTATAAGGAAATACTTATGTAAACTTTAGATGTAATCCGGCATTATATTTTCATAGATTTATTGATGAAATTGAAAGGAAGAATGTGAATGGATCAATGGTATTTTTTTTTTATTTTTTATTTTTTTGTCGCATGAATAGGCATTAACTTCCTGTTTTGTATATCTCTTTTGAACCGGTTGCTCATGATGTTTGCATAAAGAGTAATAGAAATGTGTTTTTATCTCTATTATCTCTGCGTTTTGTTGTTAAATTTTAAATGTATAATGTCAAAACTTAAAAGTATAAAAAGTATACAAGTACATACATTGTATCGTATTCTTTAGTCACATGATTTCAGTAGGAATCGGTTAGATCAGTTGCAGTACAGTTAAATCTTAGAACAGAGATAAACTAGGAGAAAGATGTGATAAAATGCTGTGTTCAATGTAGATATGCATCTTTTTGTTGTTGCGAGAGTTTTGAATCTATAATGATGTTTTTACTCTCTTTTTTGAGCGACCTTTAATGGTTTGTTTTCATTTAAAACAAGAGAAAGACGGGATAGGGATAAGAGAGAGAGAGAGAGAGAGAGAGAGAGAGAGAGAGAGAGAGAGAGAGAGAGAGAGAGAGAGAGAGAGAGAGAGAGAGAGAGAGAGAGAGAAGGGGGGGGGGTCCAAACGAGGCCGTGACGCTCCTCTCAGGTTGTGACAATTACACTTCAGTTGCATGAAAGGACGTATTCTCACGCTTTCTAAAACTCGGACCCGCGGACCACAAGGCGTGATCAGTGTGTGTACGGGACAAGAGTGTGCAGTGAAATTCATCCTTTTAAATCGCAAGTGTGCCTTTAACCGGAGGGGAAATTTAACTGTCAGACCTGAGTATTAAATGTTTGTTACAAACAACAAAATGCCAATAAATTAAAAACCTTTAAGAGGTCATGGGGTGATAGGGACATGACGACAGATGGTAGCAAAGACCTGTGGGGCTCAAATTAGTGCTTACGAAATACGCTCTTAAAATTGATGTACACTGTTCTGGTACTAAAAAATAACCGATTCACAACAGTCCCTACTTATCTTGAGCTTTAAAAAATATCACAATGCTATCAGAAGGCTATAATTTTGTAGCAGAATGTGAGATCAATAAAAGCGCTGGCTTAACCACTAATAAAAATATTAAGGCAAAAACTAGCAAAATAGGTCCATTAAGAAGTTAAGATGAGTGTAATGGTGGAATAAGTTACAATTAACCCCTCGAAAAAAAGGTCAATTTCGCCCACTCATTATAATATTAAATTGGATGAACAATTTCTAAGTCATCAAGATGAAAACTCCTCATGTGCTACAGATAAACTATCGTCTGTACTCGCTTATTAGTCGAGTCCAACTGCAATCAACATAGACCAAAATTTGCCATCGCATAATGCGCCGGCAGATCAGGGTTTATGTTGTCTGTTGTATTGATTACTCCTAGCAAACTGCATAGACCCAGATCTGCCGGCACATTATGCGATTGCAGATCTGGGTCTGTGCAGTTTGCAGTTGGACTCATCTTATAAGCGAGTATAAACGGTACAAAGGTGGGTCGCATAGTTGAACATACTCTTGTCTAATAACCAAAACATTTTCAGTCAAACTTCTACACATATGTACAAGAGCAAATGATAAACGACCTCCTGCCCCCACCACCACCCCCGAAAAAAAACGTCACAGGCAGACTCAGATCTAATCAATATTGCGGGTGTCTTCATCAGTATCAGTAAGACGCTACGATTTGTAATTAGTTAGTTACATTAACACAATACTCTTTTATCATACAGATGTTAGTCAAAACGATCAGTAAAAAATATTCGGCTACCAAGTACATATTTAAATATCAAAGCACTTCTGTAACTTTGCCCTAAAAAATATTATAATTTATGATGTAGTCATACATATGTCCCCGGTCATGAACGTTATAATGAAAAGTGCAGACATGACTGTTATAAGTACTTCAAAATTATTTTAATTAGTTGTGCCCCTTGTAACTGATCAAGTACTTACCTATCGAAACATAGTCTTTATGCTTACGTTGGTTACTGCTACTACTACTGCTTCTGCTTCTGCTGCCACTGATACTAAGCGATGAATATTCTGCGAGCTAGATAAACTAGCATACACATTAGATAAATAGCGTGCTTGCTTGCTAGGTAGGTAAGTAGGTAGGTAGGTAGGCTATAACAAAAATTAAAAAAAATAGGACGCTAAATGGTTCGCAGTGTTGGTTGAAATGAGTCTCTTTTTACCTCCCAATTTTCAGCTCAGTTTGTATTATCGCTTCGGATTCAGCGTAGCGGCGGCTGCCTAGGTCAAAAGTTGAACGACAACCCAGTCGACCCTGACCGCACACCTGCTGAGTACAGAGCGTTTCAGAGTGAAGGAGATTCCCAATTCCGACGAATGCTCTCAACAAGTGACTGCTAAATGTACTGAAGAGCCTGCATTTGTATATTTTGACTGTTGCTGCTTACATGTATGTGAACATACTGTTGACTTCATAATGCAACATTGACTGAAATGGATAGGAACAGTACATATACCTTCCCTGCAATAGAATTGTTTGATTGATTGGCATTTAATGGCACATCAGCACATGGAAGGTTATATCGTACTGAAGCAATTGCAGTATAGTGACTTGCCCAGAGACACAACACAGCAGCCGAACTGACATGGTCTGGGTAGGATTCGTACCCGCACTCGTCTGGTCAAGAGTCCGGCAAGCTAACCACTGAGCAACCACGGCCACACCCCCTGCAGTTGGATTCATTTCTCAGTGCAGTTTGTTTTATTGTACCTAGTTTAGGAAACAGACTGCGTAGGAGCATTTCATCACTGTCCTGTAAATGTGTTATTTTGCCTCAGGGCGGCAGAGACAAACGCTACGGTCGATCCGTGCCGGGATATTTCCAGTGATCGTGCAAATGAATAAAGATAGATCACATATATAGCACTTATCTGTACTCGCGCTGTCAGACTCAAAATATCGTAGCTTCGAGTAAAACATACACACACACGAACATGCAGACGAACAGCAACACAAAAATAAAAAAGCTAACTTTCAAGCAAGAGTTTTTGCCTGGTAACTTTAAATACTCCGATAATAATTAATATCCCAGCACTTCAGCGAAGAGCGGAGATATTGCGTTTCCCCCCGAGTGTCAGTCTATCCGTCTCTCCGTCTATCTGTCCTTGACAAAGTTTGTCATCGCTTCTCCTCCCATACATCTTCAAGGATTTTACTGAAACTTTGTAGGCTATATATGTGCTTGATGTAGATGCACAATAAGGTTTTACATTTTTTCTGGATCATTTTGGTAAAGTTTCTTGAAAAAAGTGTCAAAATAGGGGGTATTTTGAAAAGTTATCATAGCTTCTCCAAAACTATTTGAAGGATTTTATATGTAATTTTTGTAGGCTAAAAGAGGTTGATCTAGATGCGCAATGAGGTTTTATTCTTTTCCTCTACTTCATTTTTGGGTAATTTTCTTGAAACAATTGTCAAGAAAATTTTGTTTTGAAAAGTAATAGTTTAGGTAGAATACGCTCATCGCTTTTCTTCTAAAATTGCTTCTTTTTTTTCAATTTTGTATACACAGCAGTTTTGTCTTTGCACTTCATCCTCATAGTTTTTTTATTGTTTAACATTTTTGGTTAAAAGTGGCCCCAAAACCAAAAAAATAAAGGAGGGTAGGGGGGCTATTTTCAGAATTAAAATTAAATGAAGAAGCTTGTCACAGATTTTCTTTCCATGCTGCTTCAATGATTTTAATGAAAGTTGTTTAGCTTAATAAGTTTTAGTGTAGATGCGCAATAAGGTTTTAGTTTTTTTTTCCTTCAAGCTCATTTTGGGGTAATTTTCTTGAAAAAGTATCCAAAAAGGAGTATTTGTACGATGTTGTAAAAAGATTCTTGTCATTGCTTCTTCTCCCGCGTTACTTGAATTATTTTATTGAAACGTTGGAGGCTAAATAAGTCTTTGGTGGACATGTGCAATAAGGTTTTACTTTTTTCTTCTGCCTCATTTTTGGGCAATTTTCTTTTTAAAAAATTGGCGAAAAATACATATTTTTAAGAAGTCGTTTTTTTAGAAACAAGCTTGTCATCACTTTTCCGCCAAGCTGCTTTGAAGATTTTACTCAAACCTTGTAGGCTGAATAAGTAGTTTTGTAGACGTGCAATAAGTTTTAAAGTTTTTCCTCTGGCTCATATTTGGGTCAAGTTCTTGAAAAACTTGCGCAGAAGTGGATTATTTAGGACGTCAAGTGGTTCTCATCACTTCTGTCCTAAATACATGGAATGTTCTTCTAAATTTAATTAGGGTAAATCATTGCTTGTGAAGATGCGCAAAATGTTTTTGTTTTAATTTTGCCGTGGCTCTAAAGAAAAATAAATCTAAAAAAAAGATTTTTTTTTTTAAATAGACTGATTTCAGGTGGAAGACTGTCATTACTTCTAGTATGTGGAAGTGTCTACTGACAAGTTAACGTTACATACGTGGATGATATAGATGTGCAGTTTGGGAGGATTAACATGTCGGAACTGAGGGGATATGCATTTCTGTGACTGTATCTACATCTAAGTGCATAGAATTGCAGCAATGAAATTTATCAATAATAACCAATTAAAATTTTAATCACTAGATGGCATTCATTGTTCAAACGTTGGTTTTCATATCGGAAATCTGATTCTGAAGAGAGTTGTATGACCTTTGGAGCATTAAAAGTAATATTAATGTGAAGGCATTTGATGCAGTTTGATTGGTTACTCAGAGATTTGTAGGAATTTATAATCTATATAATTTTGTCTATCTTTACTTTTCTTTTCAATTTCACTTCACTGCAGCTGATATTGCTATCTAGTTCAGGAATTTATACAAATTATTGAATACGTCCGTGCATGCGTTCATATGTGTACGTGTAGTAAATGAACCAAAAACGACGACTAGCGTCCATGACAGTTCAGCGGAACCACTGATGTTTCTGGTAATATATTTTTCACCTCATCCTGACCTCCAATGGTTCTCCAATGATTTACAATCGGCCTTTTATTTCATTATTATTCAATTTTCAGTGACCATTGCTTCCTCCCGGCTACACAGTGTTGTTTATTATCTGACCCGGCTTCACTAATAGAGGCAATCTGTTTGCCCGAGGCCCGTTCCCGTGATGACGCTCAACTGAGAAGGTTGTAAACTTTTTTTTTTATATCAAAAGATTGCCTTTTTTAAATAAAAAGGTTGACTTTGTTGTTTAGGGATTGTGCCTTTTTTGCCCTATGCAAGATACATACATACATACATACATACATACATACATACATACATACATACATACATACATACATACATACATACATACATACATACATACATACTCCTCTTGCACTTCGCTCTTTGTTGGAAGAGGGAAAAGGGGCCTTAGCAGAGAAGATATGCCTTGTCATGAATTCAATGCCCTTGTCTAAATTGATAGCACCATAAACTGATTCCTAAGTAAGTAGCCGATGTTGCAGCCTCCATTAGGCACGGCACAAATGTACTAAATGAACTTTCCAAAATGGTTTGGCTGGATTTATCATAACTGGTGACTAGTCTTTTCCTGCAGTTCTCTCTCTCTCTCTCTCTCTCTCTTTCTCTCTCTCTCTCTCTCTCTCTCTCTCTCTCACACACACACACACACACACACACACACACACACATTTGATCCTAAAACTACAAACTCGAGTAAATAATGAAACCGTTTTACTGGTGAATTTTAATTTACCATTCGTATTGCATAAAACGACGGATCAGTAAAATGTATCTGTACAACACTGTATTGCAGGTTTTACTCGCGGGTGTTTTCTTTTCGCTATATTCGAAATCAATCAGTCTTTGCGCAAGAACAGCACATTCGTGAAAATTGTATAATAAAGTTATATAATATAAATTTACAATTCAGGGAATAATGTCTGACAGACAGCAGAGTGAAATTATAAAACATCGCGAAAATGTCACAACGACGGAATCGCGAAACTTTGTTTTTGTGAAAATAATACGTTATACAACATATTTTGCCTCATTCGCGGACCTTTTGCAAGTTTGGGACTAATGCTGGGACACAAACCTGTTGTGGGACTATTGATTGGACGCAGAACTGTTGTCAACTTCAGATCATTCCAAATGAATGTCTCCTCTGCAGTCTGCAGGGATATCTCTGCCTCGAAAATCAGCATGCAAGAAACATTCATCAAGAACACTTTCGACTTCCAGCGAAATCTATATAATCAGATTTAGAAGAGAATTTATTAAAGAACCAGGATGGGTACGAGGTCAACACTTCTAAAGTTTGTGTCAATGAGATCTGGGGTCTGCAACGCAAATAATTTTTCATCATAAAATGCGCTTGCGTTTATTGATCTTGTCATAATTCCCTCAGTTTTATTCCATCGAAAAGGGACTTTGCATGGAATAGGACGACAATACCGCCAATGCCACTAGGCCGACAATACAGCCAATGAGCTAGGCCGACAATACAGCCAATGCCACTTGGCCGACAATACAGCCAATATCACTAAGCCGACAAAACAGTCACTGCCGTTGGACCGACAATATGGCCAATACCGTTAGGCCGACAAAAATAGCCAATATCACTAAGCCGACAATACAGTCAATGCCGTTAGGCCGACAATATGGCCAATACAGCATAACATTTTATGCGGAAATATCGATACTGTAATTCCTAAAAACACTTTCAAAGCATGGATTACAGTTTTTAGGCATCAGAAACTCATAAATGGTGTACACAGACTGAGATATTTTGTATACATAATCATACAATAACTACTATTTTAAAAACACTTACTGTCAGCTATGACTATTGTGAGCTATGACATGGTCTTATATGCAGGTGTAGAGGGTAACGCAATATACTATCATTAGATAGAAAGTAAATATATATTTGCTCTCTTCTGTTGTTGAAAAGATATCAAAGAGATGGCGTCAAATTTCTCTCCATTTAAGATATTGATATTACCCATGACCTCCATATCCCAAAAGGCCATCGGTTAGTAATTAGGTATACATATTGTTGACTCGGACATTCCTGCTCGGATGTCATGGCATTTTTGTTCTTCTAATGTTTATCCCCGCATACCTCATATTTCCAGCATATGGAAACATTTGCTATTTGTTATTCGCTGAGCAACAATTTACTGACACTCCATTACAGTGAAAAATGAATACAGGTCTGGTAGTCTTTCTTTAACTAAGGTTGGAGGAGGATCGATTAAAAGATAGTATTTTGACTATTTGATTACCAGGTTGGGGCATGGACAAGACGTCAGATCCACCGTGTTTGTCGCTTAAAGGCAAACAGAAATTTTCTATATATAAACTTGGAAGAAAAGCAAGATTCAAGTATTATTTTGTCAGTGTATGGTTATACTGAATAAAAAGTTTGGAAAAAATGAAAGTCGTGATGCCGTCGCAATACACAGAAGTAATGAAAACTCCGCAGTGTCCATGAAAAAGTCCCCATGTGTGTGTCAGCCTAACGTTATGGAAAAGGGCGGATATTGAATATCGTAGAATTCGCAATGAAATTTTAAAATGCATAGAGTTGAGATCACCCATGACTTCCATTAAAAAATGGAAACTGAAAATCTGGCGGGACACATGTCTGATGCGAAGATAAATTGACTCACCAATGGCAGCCTTCCCAACCCAAACTTGACGCACATATTCACTATCCAAGTTAACTTAAAACATACACAGTGCCATTCCATACTTTAAATCAAAAGATGCCACTATATATATATATATATATATATATATATATATATATATATATATATATATATGTTAAAAGACATAAAAAGTAACTGCTATTTCTTTTACATTAGAGCTGTCAGGTCTGAACAGTCTCTGAATTGGCAACAATGAATGAAATCCTCTTCCGATTCAAGCAGTAATTAGGTCTTTGAACGACTTGTTTACGGCTAGCATTTCAAGTAACTCTAGCTATGAAAATACGTCAAGTATCAAGATTCAATATGTTGGGAACTGTAAGGTCATTGTCTGGACGCGATGTTGGCTACTGTAAGGTCATTGTCCGGACGCGTAAGATGAGATGTGAGATAAGGCGATCAGAAGCACACCTATTGAATGCTCGCTATGCTCAAACACGCAAATCGTGTCTCGTTATCTGTTATTCTTTCAAATTTGTTAACTGCAGGCAGGGTCTATCCAATTTTAAATGGGCTTGGTGTAAAATGTTGACTTGACTTGACCTATGGACTTGGTTTAACTTATTAACTTGACCCGTTGAATTTTACATCTTGGACTTTACTTTTCTCGAATGTTGCTCAGGTAATCATTTACAACAGAAAGACTCAAATGATCTAGAATATATTTAATATAGATGCGAACTCAAAGTATATTAATTGATGAATATCTTTCCCAGCAATGCTAGATTTGCACCAAGTCTGATGTTCAATACATGTTTTCCCATGTTTTCTATCCAATTCAACTGATGCCCATACTGTACCTAAATTACCTCTTCAATAATATCTGAAAAGGGGTTTTATGTTTATTACGTCTAATGTGTAGTAGCAATAGAATGAGGTATATTATGGGAAAAGTACAAAATTGCATTTGTATGTGTTTCTTGTTTCTATCATGCCAACACCCTTTTTTTTAACTGAGATACTTCAATTTCAGAAAAGAAGTTTTCCCGACAGGGAGATGATGGAAATTTAAGTAACCTCTCAAAATTGCGTAAATTTTCAGGTGTTAAATTTGTCTGCTTTGATTCCTTATGTTAACCAGTAAGAGTCTCACTGCATAATACTAGGTAACTGTGTCAAAATTTTAGGTAAAATATATAGAAATTCACAGTTTATTGTCAAATGTAGGATATTTAAACAATAATGCTCAGTAATTGCATGTATCCCTTCAATAGAAATCAATGCAAAGGTCATGAGACCATAATTTATTATAATCATGCACCTGCTATTGATAACATCAACTTTAAAAGAGGCAGTTAGCATCCGATTTCTTTTTAAACTTCTGCGGAAAAAAATATGGCATTGAACCAGATTGTTGCAGCTTTACATGCCCCATACATCTACATTGTAGAATAAATTCGAATCATAGAGCAACGATGAGACGATGAAGTTCAATAACGATAGGAATACATGTATATATTAAGAAGTGAAAGACTCCGTCATCCACAAAAAGGAAATTAAAAAAAAACAACAAAGAATAAAACCGCATTCCTATCAATGCATTGACAACATGCTAACACTTTCCTATTAAAATATCGACCCCAGTGTTGATGACAAAAACAGTTGAAACTTACAATCTATATCATATATGTAACTATTTTCGAACAGAACCCAAATCGGCACTTATTTCTCAAACATATGTATTTCATAACATCGATTTATAAAAGTTAAAACATTGAACGACAAGTAACTTTCCGACAAAACTATTGAAGATGGAATACTATTTACAGTCTTTTAATTTGACTTTCACTTAAAAATGAAAACTACCTTTCAATAAGAGTCGCACTTTGCGTTTGTACGAGTAACTGCCTTATCAGTCGTGACGTCATACGATGATTCGACTAATGCTTATTTTATTATACTGCTTTCTTTTATATATAATTGTTTAATATTTTGATAACTTGTACTCTATCAGTATTTCTGATTTTGATTTTCAGCTTTACCTAACAAGGCTGGAAAAGTGTATCTTTATTTAATTTAAATTATACCTACTTTCTTTAAAGGGACTGTTGACGTATTTTTTAAAAGAATTTTGACATAGAAAGTTCAGTGGGAAACACGTTAGCTGAAATAGATCTGATTATGCAATAAACTCTATGTTATGTATAGAAATGCAAAATGCATCGTCGCAAAATATTGGTATTAATGATCTGAAGACACAAAATCTATTAATTTGGAACTTAGGACTGAAAATGTTGTCTCAACTGAAGGCCAATGCAAATGATGATGCATTGTTATGTACATTGAATTTATAATATATGTCCATGAGGTAAGTTGTACTTTAGTGAAAAGTTTGTAAACAACATATTTACAGCATTTGAGTTCAATGTCAGTCTTGTATACATAGCAGTTAGTATTTAGATTGAACTTTCTATGTCTTGATATGAGAAAAGTCACGTACGCACAGTAATTTTCCATTAGAGTCACTCATATTCTAGAATATTCTGTCATGTGAATTGTCTTTATATTTATAGAGCATTTAGTAAGCAAGATTCCATTCCTATACTAAACTTCGTGTTATAAAGATCAGTCTATTAAGGAATTTATTTTAGTAATCAGGTGTTACAGTTGTGAAAATCAGAGCAAATTCAGACAAAGGAATTATTTATTTGAAATATTCATTGGAATTACTAAAAGTGCTCATTCTCATTTTGGATTAGTACTTGACTTTGGGATTTAAGTGAATTCATTCAACGATATTCTGGATTATATCCATGCATATCAGGACATTAAAGACTACTGACACATCAAGACATTCAAGACTAATGGTACATCAAGACATTCAAGGCTACTGGAATTCATTCTATATTTAGGACTTGTGATTAGGACACTTAGGATTATTGGAACTATAATTCACGTTGTTGTAAGTGTCTTTTGAATTTTCATTTTAATTGTCTAGAAATAAATTGCTTGTTGATTTTACTTACATTGTTGGTTTCACTTTTTTTCTGTTACATTATTTTAAGACCTAGAGTGGTAACAGCATGCATAATGCATATTGCCTCCGGGGGCACTTGGAAACGAATGAACAGGACCGATATGTAGCACGTGCAGCCTGGTGAAAAGCTACGTTGAAAATTTATCTATATATAGTACACTCGATTTATATGTAATCTTCACTCTCTTTTAGGAAATTGTATATGATGATTATGTTTTGTACACCTGTGGTTCATTATCCATCGAAATTAGTCTTTCCTAGGTAATCCCTTAATATGCTTCTGATTACTGGTAAACGCTAAAATTGTTTGTTTTCACTGATACACGTCATGGTTTGTTGATTTATCTCTGACTGTGCCTGAGGCAACAAACAGACACCAATATTTACATTCAGCACAGATCGGTACAAAAAAAGTCAAATATTTCATAGCCTTTTAACTCTAGAACTTTGCTACAGTGCACATTACAAGTGTATAATTAATACAAAGTCCACACATTTATACCATGTATGGAAATATAGGTAATTTCCATGTAGTGTCCCATCTCATAATTAAATAAAACACGTAATCAGTCCATTTAACTGATCCATTTCAAACGTGATCCATTTCAAAACTTTAGAATATTTCTTTTTTTAAACTCGTTTTATGACATCGGTGTTTTGTGGAGTTTTTTCGAGAAAAATTCCACATAAGAACATTACTTGTTTCGTTAAAATACATGTTCATTCTTTGATTATAATTCTTACGCAATTTATGCCTTCGAGTTTTGACTTGATCAAGAAAATTTTAAACATTTTAGGATCTTTTTGGCAAAGTTGAATTTTTTAACCGATTTTAAAAAAAATCTTGATGGTAAAGGGAAAGATAAAAGAAAAGATCTGTTTTTTTCAATATATGGGGACAATATACAATAGACAATATACAATATACAATAGACAATAGACAATATACATTAGACAATATTTAAAATGTAAAGTCAGTTTTTCCATAGTACAAAAGCAAGAAAACATTTGTTCCTTGGAGCTGTTCACTGATACAACAATAAATGAACCGGCAACTTTAGCATTAAGTTATCATGCAATTTTTTAATTTAATTCATTAATTGGAAGTAACATAAAAGAATCTAATTTCTAGCCTTAAATAAATGCAGATAAAGTAAAAATACAAGAAGAAATTTATAATCTAAAATTACATGCAGAAACTACAATATACAGCGGTTAGAGTTGGTATAATTATATACATTATATAATTAGGAAAAACATGGGACACAGTTATGTAGCTCACAAAAATTACGAATTTTAAGGACAGAGTTGCATGTACATAATAAGCATACAGCCTATACTCGCTTATAAGTCGGGTCCAACTGCAAACAAAATAAATCCTGATTTGCGTCGCGTAATGCGCCTGCAGATCAGAGTCTGTGTTGTTTATTCTACTGATTACTTCTAACAAAAACTACATTGACCCATATCTGCCGGCCGAATATGTGACGGCAGATCTGGGTCGATGCAGTAAGCGAGTAAATTCGGTACTATAAGAAACATGTTTATAGTTATGACATATACATGATTTACACAATAATAAATTGGATAAAAATAAAAAAAGTAAGGTAAGTATCAAATGTACCTTGAAAACATACACATGTAACAATATATATGGGGATTTAAAACCAGTAGTACAAAAATAAAGCACTAAGTATAAACTAAAAGCAAGTCATACACATCTAAAGAAAAAGAAGCTACAACTAGAATTCAAGCAAGATCTTCATTTATGTTAGCTCCCCCTGCGGGCTCGGGTATGTACAATATATCCGAGATGTCCTCCCGTATGTCGTAAGAGGGGACTAATGGAGACAGAAAAGGCAGTGGCGATGTAGTTAGCATGCCGAAAGGGTGCGGGTTTGAATCCTACCATCGGATCAGTCGACTACCGTGATGTGTCCTTGGGCAAGGCACTTTACTCTAATAGTCTCGGCAAAAAAATAGCCTACTTGTGTTGTTGTGCCGTAAAATACCAAACTGGACCAAAAAAGTTCAATTTTATATGAATCGCCCCCAGAACAAGTCAATAAAAGATCTTTAAACTAGTTAAAATCTTTTGCGATGCGAATTTTGTTGTGAAGAGAGTACCAAAGTTTTGCTGCAGCATACCAAAGAGATTGTATGCCATACCTGGTTGTTCTTACATTTGGAATCTCCAAGATGTTTGTATACCGAGAAGAATAAGAATTGTTTAAATCTTTTTTTAAACTTCACCATCATTTTAGTAAATTAGACGCTGCTAAATTAAAATCTTGCAAACTTCATGCGCCGTGGTCTTCAACTGTCCTATTTAAAGTGTCGAAACATTAGCCAAATCCAAATGATCAAAATATGGTTTGTTGTGTTCTTCAAAGTCGATTCTTATAGCTCTTTCATGCAGTTCTTTAAGTTTGTTCGTTTATATGAGACTCTAGGAATGTGTCAGTGGAGTTTACTGGGAAGGTTAGAAAATTACTCTTTCATTGAATGGTATAATTATTTGACCTTGAAAGTTTCTTGACTAAAATCGGATGTCGTATTGACAAATTGAACAATTCTATATACTTGAGTATCGCGTGGTATCAAAATTGTAGATCAAACAAATTGATTCTATTTACAGATTTTATTACGCATATTTCTGGCTTCATGTGCATCTGTTTCAGTATATAACAAAAGCGTGTGATTATCAAGTTTTGCGTGTAAAAATTAATGTCCATTGAAATAAAGACGTACGTTCTGGAATTCCAAGATGTCAAGAAGAAAGACAAGACTTTTCCCGTTAGCTGCATGCCAGCTGCTGATGTGGAAATAAATAGAGGATATGTACGTTTTTTGGAGTAGATATAAGGAAATATTTCACGAGTGAAGTGGAAACATGGTATATTTTTAACGGCAAACACCTTTGATTTGCATGGATTTGTCTCTCCATTCCGCGTCGATGCGATTAACCGCTGCATTACTACATCGATAAAAAGAAGTTCCGAAACTTTACAATAATTTTAGAACAGCGACTTTTTACGAATTTAGGTTGTATATATATATATATATATATATATATATATATATAGATATATATATATATATATATATATATATATATATATATATATATATATATTGTCACATTAATGAATGTTTTCATGCGAAAAAAGAGATTTTTGTTTTCGTTAACACATTTCTTGCTCGGATTGATACAGTGAACATTGTTGGGTTCGGTTACTATTGCAACATCACAGAATGCTCCAACATACTTGGAGAGCATAACATCATTAAACAACAGATTTTAATGATTGTGTGTTTACGTGGAAGGATTTTTTAGTGCTATTTTTGTTTTATTTTTACATTCAGACGTGAATGTTTGTGTGTTGCAGTCTTGCAGTCTATTTCGGTAACAGACGCTGCACCCAAATTTCGATTGCAGTTGACACTAATGAATGTCTGATTTCTTCATCGTTTTCAGACATGATTATGATTGTGATGACAGTTAAATCGCTACTTAAACAATTTTATTACTCTATGTAATCAAGAGTTTTTCTTAATAAATGTCTACCTTTTGTCATAGAGTGTAACAGGTATACTCTACTATATGGGTGACACAGAATATCGAATATCAACAGGTCATGTAAGTTCAGTCACTGACAATTTGCATGATTTATGTGGAAAACTAATTATAAAAAAGTTAATGCTTGAAGTCTGCATTTTGTTGTTTAGGGTTCATTTTTATGCATTCTTGACGCCGCCTTTTTATTGTTTACATAAATGTATACTAGAGTGTCAACAGTCTTTTTCTTGTTTACATAAATGTATACTAGAGGGTCAACAGTCCTTTTCTTGTTTACATAAATGTATACTAGAGTGTCAACAGTCTTTTTATTGTTTACATAAATGTATACTAGAGTGTCAACAGTCTTTTTATTGTCTACATAAATGTATACTAGAGTGTCAACAGTCTTTTTATTGTTTACATAAATGTATACTAGAGTGTCAACAGTCTTTACACGTTTTAAGATCTATTCATCCTGATAGGGGAGGGAAAAAAAAGAAGGGGGAGAGAGAGAGGGAGAGAAGGAGAGAAAGAAAGAGAAGGAAAAGAAGAAGAAATAAAATAGGCCTAAATAAGGAAATACATGTCTGAAGAACATACACAAGGGCAGATATACTTCCTAAATGGAAAACGAAAGTAGTTCCAAAAGTGATATCGCCACTGTGGCGATAAAAGTGGTATCGATATAATTTTTGTCCCAGTGATATATTTCAATATCTCATTATGAAATATACAATAAACTGTTTTTTTTTTCTCACAAGATCTAGTCGAGTCATCTCAGAAAAATGTATCTGTCTATACTCAGGCAACCCCATAGTACGTTCACAGTTTTACAAAAATAGTAAGCATTTTAATGATTCAAATTAAGAGCAGATTGAAGGTATTTGTTTTGTAATAATATTTACTTTCTTCCTCAAAAGTATATTACAAAAATAGGCCATTGATTCTCTGAATACTTGAAAATGAGAGTTTCATGAAATAAAAGAATGATTTGTGGAATCATTGAAGATTATTAGTTATAAGGTACCTCTTAACTTATCTAAAAACTCAATATCCGGTTTATGACCAAGCTGCTAGGCAACGACGTCATATATCACTGACAACAGGAAAACAACGCTAAGGGTAATTTTCAAGACATAATAAACACGCTCGTTTGTCTTATAAGTTTATCACAACACTTGAGGGTCATTTGTAACAGTAAACACTCGACGGTCATTTGTAAAACTGACGTAAATCGGACCTCAGACACAGGAATCTGAAAGGAAAAGTAAACTAGTTTTTTTATGAATTGAGAAAATAAAAAATAAAAACACTCTTGAATATAGTGCAAAAGTGTGTTATCAATAACTCATAACAAATCTGCAGCAATTGAAAACTTCCGGCGTATTTTTTTAAGCTGTTAAATAAATGACGATAAATCATGTTTTCAATCATAACAGTTTTCCGCATACATTTAACAGTCGCAAAAACTTAACAAAATTACAAATGTACTTTTTAACATTTTGTATAAGAACATTTATATTCAGTGTTTATTTATCTCGCATGCTATTGTTTATTTATTTTGCCTGCGATTGTTAACCTTTTCAGTGTTAACCGCCTCGTCTGTTTTTTTTTTTTTTAAACGTGCAGGTTTCTTGAATACTTTACTACATGTTTCCACCTTTGCGCACGTGCATGTCTTAATATATGCATTATAATATATCGCGTATTCGTTTTTTTTTTTCATTAGTCATCGTTGTAATATCCATTCTAACCAGACATGACCGATAATCATAGTGAAATTCCATCTTGTACATCACCGAAGGGCTCTTTTCTTGGAAAGTTTACGGAGGTTAGTTCATGGACTGTACAATAAAATGGAAAGTTTACGGAGGGTAGTTAATGGACCGTACAATAAAATGGAAAGTTTACGGAGGATAGTTCATGGACCGTACAATAAATGGAAAGTTTACGGAGGGTAGTTCATGGACCGTACAATAAGATGGAAAGTTTACGGAGGGTAGTTCATGGACCGTACAATAAATGGAAAGTTTACGGAGGGTAGTTCATGGACCGTGCAATAAAATGGTCCCAATTTTCTGACTCTTTATTATACATCAGAGATGCTTTTCTCTTCATCTCTTATTTTTGAGAGGTCGGACTCGTATAATCCGTAGCGGCAGGGTCGATACCCGCCCAGGCCAGCCTGAGTCGGCTGTCTCTGTGTGTCCAAGGGAAAGGCGTTAGGTTCCCATTTCCTCAGCATGATAGAGTCAATATTGGGCTTAAAATGCCGTTAAAAACCAACAACAACAACACAATTAAATACCTACTACGTTTCAGATAGCTTTATGTGTAAAGCACGCTTTTTAACGGTCGATTGGTTTGGTGTTTTACGAAATAGCAACACCAGTAGGTTATTAAGTGCCGAGGCAATCCGAAACACCGCGGTAGTCGACTCGAGCTGATCGGATGGTAGGATTCGAACCCGAATCCCGGCATCCTAACCACAGAGCCACCGCGGATTCTAATTTAACGGTCGAAGAAATGTATTACCTGCGAATGGAAATGTACACAACTTTGCACACGCCATCCTTTTGCAAATTATGATACATGACAAGAGAGAACAATATACCAGACCTGTTTGTCAAAGATGTCGTAATGACGGATTCTTTTATGACGTGTACCTTCGTTTGTATCAGTGCTTATCCTTGAAGAAAGTATTATACACATAAATATAATAAACTCCTTTAATTGAAATAACTGTAAAAGTAATAACATTTTCAACCGTTAAGGTACTTAATTTTCGCAATTTAATAACATCGCTGTGTAAGACTAAATGCAACAAAATGTTTTACTTGATTTAATGTAATTACTTTAAAGGGAATTTATTAGATTTACTATTTTAAGACAGGTCATTTACAGAGTAACACAGAGTGTGGAAGGGCGACAAAATTTCGATTTTAAGACCGGTCATTTACAGAGTAACCCAGACTGTGTAAGGGCGACAAAATTACTATTTTAAGACAGGTCATTTACAGAGTAACACAGAGTGTGGAAGGGCGACAAAATTTCGATTTTAAGACAGGTCATTTACAGAGTAACACAGACTGTGTAAGGGCGACAAAATTACGAGTAATGTCATAAAAAAGTGAGATAAGAATTATTTGTAGTGAAAATATAAACATAGATGATTATATACATCGATATTCAATTTTTTTAAATCTAAAGTTTAGATGTAATAGAACCGAATCGGCATGTGTGATTCCCCTATTATAATGCAAGTGGCGTAACACAGAGTTGTTGTTACTGTTAAAGTTTCAGAGGTCGCTGGAATATTGCTTATGGAAAGAAATTTGGAAATTGTCTGTTAAAAGGAAAGGTATGAAGTGTCCTTGTAACATTGGAAAAAGAGCTAATTATCTGGCATAAATCTTTCACGGAAAAAGAGATAATTATCTGGTATAAATCTTTCAAACTGCAGCTTTTAATCGCATCCCTCTGAAACCCCTACGTATTCTATCAATCGAGTCCGTTTCAGAAGTTGCCGACTCTTTTACAACCATTAATTGAAAGCGAATTACATGATTGATTACCGGATCAAAGATGAAGACGGTGAAATTCTTGCATGATATGCAGTCAATGATAGTATGATCGATTGCTGAGCGACAAAGGTTAATTTTTTAATAGATCAATTTACAGGTAAAGGAGAAATGAAGTCTTAGGGTAGTATTCTTCATAAATTAGTCAGGGGTCATGACTCAGGGATAGAACAAGTTAAAGAGTCAAAAACAAGAAAACTTTCTGGTGAGTTATTTAAACTTTACAGAATTACGGTCACAGTACTTTGCAAAGAGTGACTATCAAAACAATTTAATCTAGGTGACCACAAAGATCTTGCAACAACAAAAAATCCTTTGGTCTGCAGGTATGGAAAACAATCAGCATCTACAGGAAATCAGTCAGGAAAACTGTAGAATTATGGAGCCACTCTACCGATATTATGTACTTCTGAGAGAGCGAAAAGTGTACGGTGTTGTTTGAATTTGCAACATGCACAATGAAGAGAATTATGGCATACTTCTATGCTATTTTCATGTACTATGGCTGAAATTTATTTACATATTGTCCTTGTGGAAACTGTACATGATCTAAGCACACAGCTGACAAAAATAGCCGCTCCCATGTGCTCGAAAAATCAGCCTGATTTAGTCCAAAGTACACTATTTTTTGCAGTTATTAAAATAGGGAAAACGAATTTTGCCAGAGTAGGCAATACCTGAAAGTACAAAATATATCAAAAGTAAAAAAAATTATAGGCTCTTTTTTACAATGAACCTTTGAAGTCCAGGAAGTGAAAATGACCAAGCGGAGCTAGCAGTTTTTTTTTAAAGGTGCACATCTGAAGTAAGACCAAGCTGTATACTCTATAACCCAAATTGCACCCATCAATCATACACCAAAATAAAGAGAATTAAATGTTCTTTTAATAATTCATAAGATATACAAGGTCTTTTTTTAAATAGCCAGGATAACCAGTGAGGAAAACCTAGGAAATTCTTTTTCTTTAAAAATCTAACCCGATGCAAAATACGAAACTGTAGAGCGCCACCAGAAATAGGAAAATCAAAGGTCGTAAATGTCATACAGTGACACTTACTGGCGTTTGTGACATTTACTAACCCATTTCTCGCCGGTAAATGTCATATACTGACATTTACCGGCAACTCTGAAAGCATTGTTGCCAGAGAAATTATTGAATTGTGACAGTCACTGTGGTTGTGACATTTACTGTTGATACTGCATCTGCCCGTCTGTGTTTCTTTAATCCGTGTTTCCGTGCGTGCGTGCGCCCGTGCGTCGATTTTTCACGTACAATATTTCACGTGGATGATTAGTATATATCTTTCCCTAAGTACATGCGTGCTTATATATCCATCTATCCGTTTGTCTGTATGCCTATGAACATCTATCTTGACTGATTTTTTTTCTCCAATTTTTTTAAGTAGAACTTCATGTAACTTTTACCGTCATAAAAAGAGCCAGGAAAAGTAACAAACGCTGGTAAGTGTCATTTTTGAAATTTTTTTAGGCATTTGTGACACTTACGGTCGCTACAGCGCACATTGTTAAAATTGAATGCGAAGTACTGCCAGCAATTGTCACAATTTCTTGGTATGACCTTTAACCGGCGTTAATGTCGTCAGTAAATATCCCAAGATGTCACATTGTGACATGCAAAATGTTATGGCATGTACAATTGATGCGTTTCGCCAAGAATTGTTTCGAAGATTCTAAAACATAGAAATTAATAGACAAGAGATAATATCTGAAAATATACATCCCTTCCTATTTGTCGACGAGAGAATTTTAATAATTTTTACCTTTTATACTTCCCATTCCTAATTTTGTGTCATGCCTAAATTCGCCGTTATCAGAAGCATCTGAGTATTTCGTTCTTCCACTACCGTTGCTGCAATAGTCACGTGTCCATGTCGTCCTGTTTCTTGATAGCAGAAGAATTCCTCTTCAGAACAAATTGTTAAGAAAAATTAAATGCAAATTCTATACACTTACTACTTGAACTCTTGTCATTTTCCATTCAATACCCCCTCCACAAAATCACCAACAATATTCACAATAACAGTCCTCAATACACAAGTGCATCACCTTCTGATCGTCTGCTTCCAGTGCTTGCGTCAACTGTTTTCTGATCACACAATTAGTACGGGAAGTATTAGGGGTCAAACATTTATTTACTGTTGGTTAATCGGTCGAATACATAATTCAATTTAAGGGCCCTATTGTCAGTATTTTAAGCATTGATGATGACGATTTGTATAATCAATGCATACCATAAAAATTATATTTGTATCTATCAATATATATGCATCTGTCTGTCTGTATAATAAATGCATTTCTTACAAATGATATATCTGTTTGTCTTCATCTCTGTCTTTCTCTTTTGTGTACTTGTGTAGCATTAAATCGATTCTCTTTTTATGATACACAACCAGAAAAGTACAAACTATATGACGCAGATAAAATAAAAGAACAAGTAAATAATAATAAATAGAATAATGACCTTTCGAGTTTTAGATAATGCAAGGAAAAAGACAGTTAAAATTTAGAAACAAATTAAGTTTTTTTATGGTAATAAAATGTATTTGACAGTGATTCAATCCATTTACATTTGACAGTGATTAAATCCATTTACATTTGACAATGATTAAATCCATTGACAGTGATTGAATCAATTTATATTTGACAGTGATTCAATCCATATACATTTGACAGTGATTCAATCCATTTACATTTGACAGTGATCCAATCGATTTACATTTAACAGTGATTCAATCCATTTACATTTGACAGTGATTCAATAAATTTACAGTTTAAATATTTGTAAGTAGATTCATTAAATTAATTTTGTTTTTACTTAACGAAATATGTGGATAATTGCACATTTTCCTATTATTCTGGATTTCCCTTCACTAAACTTAGCAAAATATCGACAACTGGTTCGATATTTTAAATATACTCAATAGCGCGAAAATTGTATTGGTTCCCTGTTTTAAACACGATACAGTGACGCGAAAATTGGACGGGTTCCCTTGTTTTAAACATGATGCAGTGACGTGAGATAAATGATGTTTACTACAGAGACAGTACTTCGTGACTTGAAAACGAAATCTCATATTGTTTTCTTAGGAAGACAATAAATGTATATTCAAAAAAATCTTGATAAAGACACGTGCACATCTTGCATAATAATAGCGGAAACATTAATTACTGCGAAAATAAGAGGGTCCATGCTAATTGTGTAACTGCCACATGTCAACATTAGACTGGAGTGTATATAAAGTTTAGTTGAGTTGAATTAACTTTTCTATAAATAGACAGTCACTCCAGATTCCTCATACAGAAATAAAGGCACACACACACACACACATATATATATATATATATATATATATATATATATATATATATATATATATATATATATATATGTGTGTGTGTGTGTGTGTGTGTGTGTGTGTGTGTTTGGAGAGAGAGAGAGAGAGAGAGAGAGAGAGAGAGAGAGAGAGAGAGAGAGAGAGAGAGAGAGAGAGAGAGAGAGAGAGTAATAAGTCTCTTTCAACACGCAGCAAAAGATTGGCTGAGGTTGATTTCGTCGTGAAAACATCAGAAAAGGAGAAGAAAGAGAATTTTATATAAATCGATGAAGATAGATAAAAATAAATATTATTCATTGTTGAAGTACTACTATTCAGTACTAATATTAAGATTTGATCATCCGGGTAACATAGTTGAAATAATGCAAGAGCGATTACTTTCTCTGCTAAACGCAGATACTAACAGCAACATCTTGTGCATCATATTAATGTCAACTACCTGACATGCATTTAGTCAAGCTGTTGTGGTTTAATACTAGAATAACAACTATAAGTCATTTTAAGGCTAAGAACAAGATTGTCAACAGATACATGAATCATCTTTGTTATATGAAAAGTATGTAACGATGTATATGTAATCCAGTTCTAAATAATCAATGGTTCTTTTTCATTATGCATCTGCTTGAAAACCTGTCGAGTTTTCAATAGACTTTTTTTTTTTTGTCAAAAGGAATAAATGTAGCTTTTGATCTGTCCAGAATGATGAGCATGTTGGTAAATGCCGATTAGAACTTTGCTGTCTTCAAAGGGGTCAGTTCACCATAACTTGAAAGTCTGTGCAGTACATTTTCAGTATAAAACATATGCTTTGGTTGCAGCAGAGACACTAAAACGTTTGAAACAGTATGCAAACGAAGGGACGGATGGAATGTGGAAATAAAATGTACGGAAACAGAACGTACGATTGGAAAAAGGAAACTGTATCGAACGGCGTGCAAACGGTATGATACGCAAAATATACGTTAACCATACGGTACGCCAAATAGTTTGCGTGAGGCTTGGTTTGGAATTGTAGAGTTTAACGCCATTTTTCAGCACATGATAGGCTATACATGGCGACCAGGGCCGGTTCAACCACTAGGCAAACTAAAATCTATAGAAGTTGATATGCTCATGCCATAGAAGGGATGTAGCTTACATGCTATTGGTGTTACTATGACGTGCGGAGGAGTTCAAGGGGAACTGTTTATGTCCTTTACATGTAACCATCCAAGCCCTTTCACAGTCACCGAATTCCCTTTTTTACTTTTTGGAGATCAAGTGTACTTTGTTTTCCCCCTTTATAGCCATGGATGGCTTGATTTACAGACGGTAAAATTCTTGTGTCGAACCTGTCAATCCTTTACAGCCATGGATGGCTTGATTTACAGACGGTAAAATTCTTGTGTCGAATCTCTCAATCCTTTATAGCCATGGATGGCTTGATTTACTTATTATACATTTTGCATGACATCTTGTAATATATGCTATATAACAATCGAAATTCTGTAGATTGTCTTTAACAGTTGGACACATGTTACACCTTGAAATTTTGTTCATAAGGGCACGATACTCTGACAACTTCCGTTATGAGTGTAACTGATGCGGACAACTTGCTTGCCATACTCAGGTTATAAAAGTCCACGACTTACGTCATGAGCATTCGGAACACCATGGGATTTTTCTGAAGTGGTTATTTATCTTAGCCCATAGCAACAATCATTCAAGCTGTTTGAAGAAATCAAAGATGGTTAGACAACAAACCCTGCTGAGATAAGTAGCTGCTTCTTCAGGGTCTCTGGCGCGCTAAATGGTTTTAGAAAATCATCACTAACCGACAGTTCCCGCATATTTGATGAATTTGAAATTATAAAAGAGTAACAATCTCTGCAACAAATCTGTACCATCAAGTTCCAACAATTTCTCCAATCCTGTTGTGAATAACTTTCAAAATAATATTGTCATTCCCATGTCAAGTTCCCATCGGAGCCTCTCACAAGGTACAGTAAAACCTGTCTTGAGAGACCGCCCCTTCTGCCAACAAAAAGCGGTCTCTCATGACAGGTGGTCTCTCATAACAGGTTTGTACAAAAAGACCAGTTTCCAAGGTCGAAATTCAGCACTGTTTATATTGCATTCTTTATTTATACTTTTTGTTAAAAATTTGCATGCATTTAACTGAAAATAATTTTATATAGCAATAAAGATATACATCTATCATTAAACATGAATCACATTTATATCTGAAGATCACATATACATGTACATGTATTAGCATATGAATTCATTTCTAATTGACTCCTTGTCTTTTATAACACCCTGAATTTGAGTTTTCCCTGAATTTGAGTTTTCACGATGTTTAAACTGGCTGTTGTTTTGTGAGCGGTTTCAACTTTTTCACTTCTTTTTATTACATTCATTCTTTCCTCCATTGTTAGAATTTGTCACTTTTTCGTTGTAGATTCTGCCATTGTTATTAAGGTGCTCGGTGTTAACGTTATCAGTGATCAATTGTAATAACGACTGTAGCGGTTTTGATCAGGCTTTGGGGAAATAACGAATACATATACAACATATACAATGTATATGTACCATGTATATGTACCAATGAATGAAAAAAAAAGAAGACATAATTAACTCATCCAGAAACAGAATACATTTATTTTTCTGACAAAGTCAAAGGCTTAATTCACCGACGACATAAAGGGATTAACTCTATAAGCAAAAGGTGTAATTGCCGGCATTAAGGTGAACAGTTGACGGCTTGGTGTGAGTGTTATAATCACTGTAACATGAAAAAAACACAAAAAAACAACACAACTCTTTAACAATGACAATCGAATCCAGAAAATGATTCTCCCCTACTGGTATTAAAAACAAAGACAAAGACATCATTCATCTGAGGCATTACGGATTAACTCCAAAGACAAACGAAGTATGCGACCGCTACATTGACTTTGGCACTACCATGGCAGTTAGTGACATGTACTTTAGTTTGGTTTACAGTGTGTAACAAAGGACACTACAGGAATGACCTGTAAAATTTAAGGAATCGGTAGCCAGCCTAATTTGTTGTTGTTGTTGTTCCGAACAATCTTTACTTTTTAAACGGTCGTTGCTACAAAGGAATAAATAAAGGTCAGTGGTGTTTGTCTCAGTTCTCGTGATAGGGTTCATAGCAGTGTTATTTTAGAACAATCAGCCATTCGCAACTTCGCGGTCAATCCTACGGATCGTAATTTAGTCTCTTAGAAACAGCCGAGGTAATTCCGAATGAACAATCTGCATGAACTCTAGTCTGGTGTACAATCTATAACATAAAAATACTACATGACGTGTAAAATTTACGGAACCGGTAGCCAGCTTAATTTTTTTTTTATCTGTTACTTTTTAAACGGTCGTTGCTACAAAGGATTAAATAAAGGTCAGCGGTGTTTGTCTCAGATCTCGTGATACTGTAGTCTGGTTTACAGTCAGTAACATATTATACTACATGGATGAACTGTAAAATTTACGAAAGCGGTAGCCAGCCTGCAGTCTTTACTTTTGAAGTGGTCGCGGTTACAAAGGATTAAATAAAGTTCACTTGTGTTTATCTCTGTTTTTCCGATGCGGTCGTTCATAGCAGTGTCGAAATGCATATTGTACCAAGAAATCGTGGTCGCTGGTCGTGTTCTGCAGGTGGTCGCTCATTACAGTGCGTTTATATAATAAAATCAATCCGTGCATTACGATTGTGGTCGTAAATGACAGGTGGTCGCTCGTAGCAGAGGTCGCTCAAGACAGGTTTTAATGTATCACCAAAAACAGTTCAACCGCTATCAACCTGGCCTCTGAAAGAAACTTCCAGTCATTCAGCTGGTGAAATCTTCCGTGATGCAAAATTTGAGAACTGCACAAAACCTGTAAATCACATAGATGAGTCTGCTACACCAAGCGTCGAATAATTCGTGTTATTGACAGTGATGGTAGTCAAACTGAATGAGCTTTGTTTCACAAGCTTCATTCATAAAAATAATATTCATGCGCATGTCAGCTTTTCAAAAAGTAATTCGGTTTATACTTTACGATGAAGTTCGTATTATAGAGGTTGAGATGTTTAGCAATTTCTTGTGTTTTTCAGCTACATATAGTGATTTTATTAAATTGTCTGAAAATTGATAGGTATATAACAAAAATATCATTATCACAGTAATGCGATTTTGATTGCTAGCTCATGTCTCGTTGTCAGCATACAAAATCCGGATCAAGACTTGACGCTTCGCGTCTCGTAATGATCCGGATTTTCTAATGCTGACAACTCGACGTGATCCAGCAATCACGATCGCGTTACTGTGATAATAATACATATTTATAATATTTGTTTGTGACACAGTCTGCTCAATATATATCGCGCCATTATCTGCCGATGAAACTAGCTCTTTATCTTTAAGTCTTCGAATGTGTCTGACTGTGTGTTTATCTATTTATCTGTTAATGAATCTGATTATAATTGTGTCTCTTTCTTTCTAAACTGCAGAATTCTATAGGTGGGTTGCAGGTTCGAACTCGTACCCAGACTAGCCAGGTCGTCTGCTTTGGTGTGTCTCTGAGCAAGGTACTTTACTCTACTTGCCTTTGCATTAAATCGTCTTTTCAGCACTGTGATGTTCAACAGAAATCAAGAAGTCAGTCTGTACTGAAAGTGTTTCGTCAGAGTCGTGCTACTGCTTCAGAAACTAGATTGTTGCCTGTAAAACATGTATGATACATGTTTTACACCCCCGCCCCTCTCTTCCCTCTCTAAAAATGATGTAAGTCCAAAAATTTAAAAAATGCATACATTTTGTATAATGTCATGAAAATCTAATCAGATTATTTAAATATGCATGTAAATATGCATACCAAATTTCTTTAGTCTATATCGAACGGTCTGTTCTTACTCGTACTGACTAATTTTTTTGTCAAAAGTCCTAAAAGCTAAAAATAAATGTATGCAAAACATTTAAAGATTGATGTGATAGACTGAAAATCTAATCAGATTATCTAGATATAAATACAAATATGTCTACCAAATTTCGTTTGTCAACCTCAAGTGGTTTATGCTTAATCATGCTTACAAACTTTTGTAAAAATATAGTCCAAGTCCAAAACGATCAAAAAGTGGTTGAATAGTCACTGTAAATGCCTGAAAATAATATCAGTTCATCTACTTATGATCATGATAAAGTGTTTGAATAGTCACAGTAATGGTATGAAAATAATATCAGTTCATCTACTTATGATCATGATAAAGTGTTTGAATAGTCACTATAAAGAACTGAAAAAAATATCAGTTCATCTACTTATGATCATGATAAAGTGTTTGAATAGTCACAGTAATGGCATGAAAATAATATCAGTTCATCTACTTATGATCATGATAAAGTGTTTGGATAGTCACTATAAAGAACTGAAAATAATATCAGTTCATCTACTTATGATCATGATAAAGTGTTTGAATAGTCACTATAAAGAACTGAAAATAATATCAGTTCATCTACTTATGATCATGATACAGTGTTTGAATAGTCACTGTAATGGCCTGAAAATTATATCAGTTCATCTACTTATGATCATGATACAGTGTTTAAAAATGCATGGCTCTAAGTTAAATACATTTTTTGTTATCGCGCTAATATGGATTTGAGGGACACATACGGACGGGTTGGAGTGATCCCTATTAAGATTTCTATCAGTGGTCATGAAGCCACCTTTGTTGTTAGAGATACACCTGTCAATGTCAGTTGTACTTTTAAGAGAAATGTTTGGATTTACAAAGCAGCAAATGTTGATAGATTACACGGTCTTATCAAAATAACAAATTGGGCTCAACTGTTGAATGGCAGAATTACTGTTGATCAGGCATGCGAAACTTTTACATTAACTCTTTTAAATCTTCCTAAAAGATCTATCCAAATAGAAAAGGGTCACGATTAGGCTCGAGGATAGACCGTGATTTACATCAGTATTAAGGCGAGAGATGAAACAAATATACAGACGGACAAATCTTCTCAGAACCAAAAACCTAAACCATTATAAACATATAAGAACCAGAAAAATAGACTTACTAATTTGAAAACAACAGCTTAGGAAACATTCCTTTTAAAACTTAATGAAAATCTGGCTTATCTGTAATCATCAAATCCTCGACTTAATTGGAAAATTATGCTACATTGTACAAAGACATTGAACGTAATACCCCCACTTCGACTTACTTATAACGATCCTGCAACTTTCCAACAAGTGATCAGGAAATGTCTTATTATAGACTAATTTCTCTATTGAGTTGTGTGTCCAACGTTTTTGAAAGAATTATATTCAAACATCTATGTAATTTTTGCACGAAAATGACTTGATATTTAAATATCAATCTGGATTTCTTCCAGGACGTTCAACAAGTTGTCAACTAATTGAACTTTATCAAAAAATGTATTTCCCTTGTTTTGAATGAAATTATCAAAACATGTATTTCCCTTGTTTTGAATGAAATAACATGTCTAACATTCCTTGATGGCTCGAAAGCTACCTAACAAACAACTACTTGAGAATTTTATATCGAAATTCAGTATCAACAAACTGTCAACTACCGGGTTCACCAAGGTTCCGTGTTTGGCCCTTTACTATTTCCTATTTATGTAAACCATATAGCAGACAATTTTAACTCGCTTTATTCTTCTCTTGGAACTTCTTCGACAGATCCTTTACAGATACAAAGGATTATATATAAAAATTTGAAAAACTTAATGCATGGGCAAATGACTGGTTTGTTACTTTTAATACTTCGAAAAGTGACATTTAAATAATTAGAAACAGACAAACTGATTTTTCCTTTATCAAATTCTATTTTGATAATATGATTTTGCTTTCTGTCAAAAATCAAAGGCACCTAGCATTATCTTCTGATGCCAAGCGGACTAATCATATTAGTATGATTATTCAAAACGTACATAAATATTTATATTTGTTGCAAGCGACTACAAAATCTTTTCACAAAACAACTGTAGCTAAACTGTTCATGTGTCCAGTTTAAGAATATGCTTGTGAAGTCTGGGATAATTGTTTAATGGAAGATTCGACATGATTGGAAAAATTTCGAATGGAATCTGTAGTTGTTACAGATCTTCCCATTTATTCTTCTAGAGAGTTTCTTCATGTGGAAAATGGCTGGGAAACTCTTGCACAACGAAATAAAAAGAAGAGATTGTGCATAACGTATTCAGTAATAAATAATAAAGAACCTAACTATTTAAGGGACCTTCTTCGGCAAAGGAGATATGAGTCATCTAATTACGTTCTACGTAATTATGTATCACACCAATCCCTATCAGGCTTCAGACGTCTTTTTTTCCATCTACGATCGTTCTTTGGAACTCTCTCCCTGACCATATCAAAAATTCTCATAATCTTATCAAATCAAATTAACGGGCCACCACTGTATTACGCTATGGACAAAATTGACCTCAATATCCTACACACTAAACTTAGACACACATGTAGGCCACACAAATCCGACCTTTACAGAGTGAAATCAGTTAACTCTCCGATTTGTGCATGTGGTTTAGATAACAAAGATGTTGAACACTATTTTTTCTATTACCCCTTATTTAATACTCAAAGATTATAGCTCTTTCGCTGTAAATTCCAACACACTACTTGTGTAACTCTATTGCCCCTTATTTAATATTCCAAGATTCAACCTCTTTCGCTGTAAATTCCAACACACTACTTGTGTAACTCTATTGCCCCTTATTTAATACTCTAAGATCCAGGCTCTTTCGCTGTAAATTCCAACACACTACTTGTGTAACTCTATTGCTCCTTATTTAATACTCAAAGATCATAGCTCTTTCGTTGTAAATTCCACCACACTACTTGTGTAACTCTATTGCCCCTTATTTAATACTCAAAGATCCAGGCTCTATCGCTGTAAATTCCACCACAACACACTACTTGTGTAACTCTATTGCCCCTTATTTAATACTCTAAGATCCAGGCTCTTTCGCTGTAAATTCCAACACACTACTTGTGTAACTCTATTGCCCCTTATTTAATACTCAAAGATCATAGCTCTTTCGCTGTAAATTCCTACACACTCCTTGTGTAACTCTATTGCCCCTTATTTAATACTCAAAGATCATAGCTCTTTCGCTGTAAATTCCAACACACTCCTTGTGTAACTCTATTGCCCCTTATTTAATACTCCAAGATCATAGTTCTTTCGCTGTAAATTCCTACACACTCCTTGTGTAACTCTATTGCCCCTTATTTAATACTCTAAGATTATAGCTCTTTCGCTGTAAATTCCTACACACCACACTCCTTGTGTAACTCTATTTCCCCTTATTTAATACTCAAAGATCCAGGCTCTTTCGCTGTAAATTCCAACACACTACTTGTGTAACTCTATTGACCCTTATTTAATACTCTAAGATCCAGGCTCTTTCGCTGTAAATTCCAACACACTACTTGTGTAACTCTATTGCCCCTTATTGAATACTCTAAGATCCAGGCTCTTTAGATGTAAATTCCTACACACTCCTTGTGTAACTCTATTGCCCATTATTTAATACTCAAAGATCCAGGCTCTTTCGCTGTAAATTCCAACACACCACACTCCTCGTGTAACTCTTGATTTATTATTGAAAGGTGACGTCGAAATAAATAAACGAAACAAACTATATAATATTCCTAAATGTTCATAAATATATCCACGAAACTAGACGTTTTTAATATTTACAATTAGATTCTAAGTACTAAATCTATAAAATAAACTAAATGGACAACAGTGACTGTAACCAGTGCAATGTCTTTTCTTCCTCTTCCTCTCTCGCTATTTCTCTCACTCTGGCTGTATCTCTCTCAATAATTGCTTATTTACTTAATTATAAACATGTGTTTCTTTTGTTTTGCTTTGAAATGTTGTATGTCTTGTAATATACATAATATTTTACACAGTTTTCAGATATGCATGTTATTTCATAAAACGACAACAAAATATGTCTAAACAAACAGCAAAACAATGTGCCCCTCCTGCTATCGCAGTGAGAGCATATAAACCAGAACAGATTTTAATTAACCGATGTGCATCGCTACCTATCCCTTAATTACATCATATTATATCCCTGCTTGGTCATTGGCTTACATATATAATTTACTTCCGAGAAATATAAAGAGAGAGAAAACAAATCCACAAGATGCAATTAAGTTGTAGGTTTCAATGCTTGTGAGTGCATACGCTGCAGGCGTTATAAATGATAAATTATTCTAACATCTGTCCTAGATATGCACAGACAAAGTATAAACTTGTGTAATGCAGTAAGTTGTATGTTCGAGTCGAGGAAACCCGTTCACGGCCAAATTGACCCAGACACCGTGAATGTGAAGCACTTTTACCGACGATAAATATTGTTTTGGTATTCAGTAGAAGAAACAGAAGAACGAGGAGGATGAGAATAATGTAATGGCTGAGGAAAAGGAGGATACAACTGAATAGTTTTATGTAAATACCAAAAAAAACCCCAAAAAACAAACAAACAAGTGAATTACAACTATATGCTGACGGCGCCTAAGTGTACGCAATAATATATATATATATATATATATATATATATATATATATATATATATATATATATATATATATATAGAGAGAGAGAGAGAGAGAGAGAGAGAGAGAGAGAGTCTTGTCCAGAAACACATCGCGCTGGCTGACCCAGCCTTTTATGAACAGGAATCGAACCCGCACCCTTCTGATTGCGAGTCCGGCACGCTATCCACTGACACTGAACCACCGTAGAGAGAGAGAGAGAGAGAGAGAGAGAGAGAGAGAGAGAGAGAGAGAGAGAGAGAGTCAAGAAACTAGTAGGAGTCTGATTTGTTTCGTGAATCCTACTTGACATCTGGAATCTGGAATGCAAGAAAGTTGTTGTTAACGTTGAGAATTGGGCAAACACTGCTGAGATTTTACACTTAGAATGTTTTTGTTTTGTAGCATTTTTTCCATGTAAGACCTAATTTTTACTATCAAAGGGAGCTGATGGAGAGAAACATACAAGCGGAGAAAATATAGGGAGGGTAAGTGCTATATTGAAAAACAAATATATATATATATATATATATATATATATATATATATATATATATATATATATATAATACAGAGAGAGAGAGAGAGAGAGAGAGAGAGAGAGAGAGAGAGAGAGAGAGAGAGAGAGAATAAGCACAAAATCAGTGAAGTAATTTCAGCCACGCGAGGGACTTCTTTAAATAGTGAGCTGTGTACAAAAGTAATTTAGCCAAGATTGCAGAATACAGTATAAAGACTGAATCTGCAGACCTTTTCTGCAGAGGAACCACGGATTTACGTAGTAGAAAATATTAGGCACAGGAAATTTTTGTTACCGACTTTAAAAAATGAAGAAATATAGTCTAAATAGTTTGGTTTGGTTTTCTGGGGTTTAACGCCATTTTTCAGTACATGATAGGCCATAGATACCGGCCAGTATATTTAGTAGAGGAAGAACCCGGAAAGACCCCGTGAAGAGCCACCGACCCACAGGAAGCTACTGGCAAGCTTTCCCACATACCCACGTTGGTCGAGCCGAGACTGGAACTAACGATGACAGAAGTGAGATATGTGAATGAGGTGTAAAGGCGAGGGCCTTAGACCACTTGTCCACCCGGGGTTCTGAGTCTAAGTGGAGAACTAGACAGAAATAATGAAGATCTCAGGTACGTCCATCGGTGTGTATGAGGACATTTTCTAACCCCAAAAAGTGGTTCTTTAAGAGAATAAAAAGTTTATTGTACGTCTTCCTCGGTCTATGTACCCACGGCCGGATTAAGGTTATGAGGGGCCTAAGGCTAATTGGAGGGAAGGGCCTAAGTATGTATTATATATTGGAATGGAGGGCCTACAAAATATGAGGGACTAAGGCTACAGCCTTATAAACCTATGGGTTAATCCGGCCCAGGTATATGATGGGTGTCAGTGTTTACAAACATTATAATAGCCCTCAAACTCAACTCGGTGTTAGAGGGCTATTATAATGTCTGTAAACATTGACACCGAGTTGAGTTTGAGGGCTATTATAATGTCTGTAAACACTGACACCGAGTTGAGTTTGAGGGCTATTATTATATCTGTAAACATTGACACCGAGTTGAGTTTGAGGGCTATTATAATGTCTGTAAAAATATGATGGGCTAAGGCTATTGCCTTATTAACCTATGGGTTAATCCGGCTATGGTACTTTATCATGTCTTTGTATGTTGGGTAAGGTCGTATAATAAATATATTACATCTGCCTTAGCCATAATGTATTTCTGACGGTTGATGTTAATTGCCTTTAGTGAAAGTTTATGGAGACAGCCATAGATCTTAGTTCTGCAAACCGCAAAAAAATCCGCACCAACGGACAAATAACCTGTGTACATTAAGCAGACATTAATGCTATTCATTTTAATAAAATACCTTAAATTTGACCTTTCGGAAAATTGGAAAAGTTCAGCCCACTAATAAGCATAATTATTTTCTATTAGATCGGCGCTTTTACCAGAAGTGTTCAATTTAATAAACATAACAGTGTAAATAGCGCAAACTGCGTTGGTGTCGACTGCTTCACCAACCCAAAGACGTTTGTAAAGGTAAACATTCACTCCGAGCTGAGTCAGAGAACCATTATAATGTCTGTAAACATTCACACCCAGTCAGAGGACCATTATAATGTCTGTAAACATTCACACCGAGTCAGAGGACCATTATAATGTATATAAACATTCACACCGAGTCAGAGGACCATTATAATGTCTATAAACATTCACTCCGAGCTGAGTCAGAGGACCATTATAATGTCTATAAACATTCACACCGAGTCAGAGGACCATTATAATGTCTATAAACATTCACTCCGAGTCAGAGGACCATTATAATGTATATAAACATTCACTCCGAGTCAGAGGACCATTATAATGTCTGTAAACATTCACACCGAGTCAGAGGACCATTATAATGTCTGTAAACACTCACACCCAGTCAGAGGACCATTATAATGTCTGTAAACATTCACACCCAGTCAGAAGACCATTATAATGTCTGTAAACATTCACACCGAGTCAGAGGACCATTATAATGTCTGTAAACATTCACACCAAGCTGAGCCAGAGGACCATTATAATGTATGTAAACATTCACACCGAGTCAGAGGACCATTATAATGTCTGTAAACATTCACACTGAGTCAGAAGACCATTATAATGTATGTAAACATTCACACCGAGTCAGAGGACCATTATAATGTCTGTAAACATTCACACCCAGTCAGAGGACCATTATAATGTCTGTAAACACTCACACCCAGTCAGAGGACCATTATAATGTCTATAAACATTCACACCGAGCTGAGTCAGAGAACCATTATAATGTCTGTACACATTCACACCGAGTCAGAGGACCATTATAATGTATATAAACATTCACACCGAGTCAGAGAACCATTATAATGTCTGTACACATTCACACCGAGTCAGAAGACCATTATATTGTCTGTAAACATTCACACCGAGTCAGAGGACCATTATAATGTATATAAACATTCACACCGAGTCACAGGACCATTATATTGTCTGTAAACATTCACACCGAGTCAGAGGACCATTATAATGTATATAAACATTCACACCGAGTCAGAGGACCATTATAATGTATATAAACATTCACACCGAGTCAGAGGACCATTATAATGTCTATAAACATTCACACCGAGTCAGAGGACCATTATAAACATTCACACCGAGTCAGAGGGCCATTATAATGTCTGTAAACACTGACACCGAGCTGAGTTAGGGGGCTATTATAATGTGTGTCAACATTGAAACCGAGCTGAGTTAGGGGGCTATTATAATGTGTGTCAACATTGAAACCGAGCTGAGTTAGGGGGCTATTATAATGTGTGTCAACATTGAAACCGAGCTGAGTTAGAGGGCTGTCTTAATGTATGTAAACATTTAAACCGAGCTGAGTTAGAGGGCTATTATAATATGTGTCAACATTGAAACCGAGTTGAGTTTGAGGGCTATCATAATGTCTGTAAACATTCACACCGAGCTGAGTTAGAGGGCTATTATAATGTCTGCAAACATTGACACCAAGTTCAGTTAGAGGGCTGTCTTAATGTATGTAAACACTGACATCGAGCTGAATTAGACGGCTATGATAATGTCTGTAAACATTGACACCTAGCTGAGTTAGAGGGTTATTATAATGTCTGTAAACATTGACACCGAGTTGAGTTTGAGGGCTATTATAATGTCTGTAAACATTGACACCGAGTTGGGTTTGAGGGCTATTATAATGTTTGTAAACACTGACACCGAGCTGAATCAGAGGGCCATTATAATGTCTATAAACACCGAGACCGAGTTTAGAGGGCTATCATAATATCTATAAACACTGAGACCGAGTTTAGAGAGCTATCATAATGTCTTTAAACACTGACACCGAGTTTAGAGGGCTATCGTAATGTCTGTAAACACTGACATCGAGCTGAAATAGAGAGCTATTATAATGTCTGTAAACACTGACACCGAGCTGAGTAAGAGGGCCATTATAATATTTGTTATGCGATAGCTGATTTACAGCCACAACACTCTTCCAAGAGGTCAATTCAATGAAAGATAAGAAACTGTCGCAATTGAACTTCAATTAATCTTCGCGTCTTTTTCTATGTCCGTTGTTTTTTTGTTTTTTGTTTTTTTGGTTTTTGGTTTTTGACCGAGAGAGAGAGAGAGAGAGAGAGAGAGAGAGAGAGAGAGAGAGATTCATTTAACGCGACATTGTGAACCGAAAAACATAAGACGATTTTTTTCTTTGTACAATATTTTATAACATTCCCTGTGGAATGTGTTACTTACGTACTAAAGAACTGGATAAGCAGTGTAAAGCAACACGTTCTGTAACATCTTCCATTATTCACTCGTGATGAAGAGATACATCTTATGCACAGGAGAATCATATATACAGAATAGAGATTTTAAAAAAGAGATATCCGAACTAAAGCGCCCACCCCCTTTGTCTGGACATGATTGGATGGTTCCCAGAATTGCTACCCATATGTCTGCGCGGAATGTTAATACAGACATTTAACAGTGAGCCACACATCGTCTGCACGGAATGGTAATACAGACATTAACAGTGAACCACACGTCGTCTGCACGGAATGGTAATACAGACATTAACAGTGAACCACACATGTCGTCTGCGACATGATCAATAGAGACGAGAGAAATATATCTTTAATCGTAATCTAAGTACTTTTTTCCAGTTATCACTGTATATATTAGTGTATAAGTTAAATTCGACTGAAAACTGCATAGACCCAGATCTGCCATTGCATAATGCATCGGCAGGCTTGGATCTATGCAGTTTGTTAGGAGTAATCAGTCAAGCAAAAAACATAGACCCTGATCTGCCGGCGCATTATGCGACGGCAGATTTAGGTTTATGTTGCTTAAAGGACTCGAATTCTGCACGAGTATATACAGTATATATGCATTGACCATTATACTGCTTATGACTTTTCTTACAAATTGATGCCGCCCCTCCCAGGGAGATCTCGGACTATATGCATACCACTCTTTCATTTAATATTTTCAAAAGGAATCTTTAAAATACCCTTTCTTTTAAAGTAAATTTCATATTTGCAGGATTCAGGCATTTAATATCTCGTATCCCAAAAACGAAAGAGAAGGGTAACCATTGTTTTTAAAACCAATCTACCAATAAAAATGTTTATTCCGTTCAGGTCACGAATGTGACAAATGAGGAGTACAAAGTTTATAAAAAGTAGATAAACATGCGTGTAACATAGATATCATATTTTTACAGGGGACTAATGATGTTAAATAAGGTGTTCTAAACAACAGAGTTAGATGGTTGTTACAACATTATTCATCTGGTAATAAAAAGCAGACTAAGAAATTCTTTCCTAATGACTTGTAGATGGTGAAACCAATGATGATTGGCCTTAGAATTAAGAGATTCTAAGTACTAATATATATATATATATATATATATATATATATATATATATATATATATATATATATATATATATATATATATATAAAGTCATAATATTCGTGAATTTTGTTTTGAATATTGGTAGGCGGTTAATCTAATTCTTATCATTTATACATACTATACACACTATACATACTAAACATACTATACATACTATACATACTATATATACTATACATACTATACATACTATACACAATATACATACTATACACACTATACATACTATACACACTATACATACTATACATACTATACATACTATATATACTATACATATTATACATACTATACACACTATATATACTATAAATATTATACATACTATACATACTATACACACGATACATACTATACATACTATACATACTATACACACTATATATACTATACATACTATACACACTATACACACTATACATACTATACATACTATACACACTATATATACTATAGATACTATACATACTATACACACTATACATACTATACATACTATACACACTATATATACTATACGTACTATACATACTATACACACTATACATACTATACATACTATACACACTATACATACTATACACACTATACATAGTATACATACTATACATACTATACACACTATACACACTATATATACTATACATACTATACATACTATGCACATTACATACTATACACACTATACATACTATACACACTATACATACTATATATACTATACATACTATACACACTATACACACTATACATACTATACACACTATACACACTGTATATACTATACATACTATACATACTATATATACTATACATACTATACATACTATACACACTATATATACTATACATACTATACATACTATACACATTATACATACTATACATACTATACACACTGTACACACTATACATACTATACATACTATACACACTATATATACTATACATACTATACATACTATACACACTATACATACTATACATACTATACACACTATACATACTATACACACTATACATACTATACATACTAAGCACATGCAAAAACAGGGCTGGACTTAAATTTAAGTCGAGAATATAGCAAGCTGATTTGGTAAAATTTAAGGAGGACTTACTATTGACCAATAAAAAGTGTTGAGTAAAGCTCTAAAATTTGAGAGAGATTGGTAAGATCTGGTCCAGCTTATCCAGACAGACCCCATATTCATTGACTAATATGAAATCGCATGACAACCAGTCACATTATCCATACGATCCATTGGGTTGGTTGGTGGGTTGAAATCGCATGACAACCAGTCAGATTATCCATACCATCCATTGGGTTGGTTGGTGAGTTGAAATCGCATAACAACCAGTCAGATTATCCATACGATCCATTGGTTTGGTTGGTGGGTTGTAATCGCATGACAACCAGTCAGAGTATCCATACGATCCATTGGGTTGGTTGGTGGGTTGAAATCGCATGACAACCAGTCAGATTATCCATACGATCCATTGGGTTGGTTGGTGGGTTGAAATCGCATGACAACCAGTCAGATTATCCATACGATCCATTGGATTGGTTGGTGGGTTTTTAACGACATTTATGAGTACATTATTGGCTATATCATGCTGAGGAGATTATAGCTTAGTCCCTCTACAAAGAACACACAGAGGCAGCCGACTCGGGATGGCCTGGGCGGGAATCGATCCAGAAACCCTTAGATTACGAGCCTGACGCTCTACCAGCTTGAGGTGTCTCGATATCACTGATGCATCGATAAATCGCAATATATACTCTGGCGATAGTGTATCACCACAGAGACTCAGATTATAGATACAGGACGATAGTAGAATGAAACAAACTAAATAATATCAACTATCCAAAAAAAAAAAAAAAAAAAAAAAAATTCTTGTAGTCCTTCTTTATATTTGAATGAATTTAAGAACAAGACCGCTGACAACATGTATTATGCAAACTGTCCCCTTGTGCCTACTGCCTACTGTATCAAACTAATTAACTACTACACACTCTTTTTACATTAAAAGAATTTTTGTCTATCACAAAAAAATGAACTATTAATCCCTGAAAGCTCTCAAATATTTCTCAGGTTGTATACGTTTTGATACGTTCTGGTCAATATTTGTTCCACCACGGCATTGTTTGCATTTGTACACTTACCCTAGACGATGTATTGATTTTTAATCTACCGCCCCTAAAAGCACATACTATATTCTGAATAATTTCAAACTCAACATGTAAAATCTAAACACTCAGTTAGATTGTTATATGTATGCCAATTTTCAAATAATGTAATAAAAATAGATTGATGGGTATATAACAAATACCCACCCACCCGCCTTTAAAAGATAACAAGTGCCTACATTTGACTTAGACATGTCCAATAAAAGGAATTAAATCAACATAGAAAAATTTAACTATCCAATGTTGCACACAATATATCCAAGCATAGACGAATTAAAAACAAAACATAACATAACATAACCGCGAATGTGCCATGCTATTTTGGCCATTTGCAATTCTACTCAATACAAGGGGAGAAAACAAAGACAAATGTACACTGTTTTCTGTTCCTTTTAAACAACTTAAAATATGTAAATATATGTATACATATTAGAATGAACCGGAATGGAGTCTTGACGTTGTACATGTTCATTTTCCAGGTTTACATTGAAGTTTCGCATAGAGGGGAATCTCTCTCTCTCTCTCTCTCTCTTTCTCTCTCTCTGGATATATATATATATATATATATATATATATATATATATATATATATATATATATATATATATATATATATATATGGGTGCATGAGAGTTAGTGGTGGGTGTCGTTACTCGTGGCGTGGGTTCGATTCCTGCTTGGAAAGAATAATTACTATTTAACCCGTTGTATTATATTTGTATTATTGTTTATAAATTTATTTCATATAATCATATATCCATACATACAATGTGGGATGCAGGAATAAGTACTTCCCGGTATACGGAGCCGCGGTAGCTCAGTTGGTAGATTGTCGGTTCGTAATCCAAAGGTGATGGGTTCAATACGCGCCTAAGCTAGCCCGGGTCGGCTGCCTCGGTGTGTCCTTGGGAAAGACACTTAGTTTCTGTTTCCTCATCGTGATATAACCAATAATGTGTTTAAAGTGCCATTAAAAACTACAAAACAAACAAAATGTTTGGGATATATGTGTCAATTTGTAGTTATGATTATAATTTCATGTATATACCTCGCATTTCTGCATGGAAATCCAGTGGATTTGTGCATTTTAAACGACCTTAATATTTTACTCAGTTTTCGTATTTCACAATAACTACTGTTATGTTACGCGTTTATACTTTTTTCCCAGTAAAAACAATTCATTTATGTCCCTTTGTGTTCATTTTCGGTTTCTTTACGTTCATTTTTATTGTAGTTCGTTCATTTTGTGTTCTTTTCCATTCATTTCTTGTTAATTTGGTTAATTGTTGTTCATTTTATTTCATTTTCTTTGATTAGGCATGTGCTACTTCAGCCATGTACCCTTGAGGAGCCCCCACCATGACCTAATCGAGAGTACATTAAAAGAGCAAACTACTTAATATAAGTGCGCTAAAAATTTATATAATATATTTTTTTGGCCTGCTTTTTTTGAATGTCTCTAAAAAATATGTAAAATATGAAAGGTGCTCAAACGTAATAGGTGCACTGCCAGCTATGCCAACAGCTTCGCGGTAAATCATACACCATTCCAACCCCCCAACCCCCCATATCTTAGAGTTTGTCCCGCAATAAGATCAGAACATTGTTCTTTTTTTTATCCATTGTAGTGTACTTCTCATTTTGATCCGGCCAATCAGAGTACTTATCAAAGGGGACACTGAGGTTATGGTTACATTCTGATGGCTGAGTTAGATCTCACATGTACATTCCTTGATTTATCGTGAGAACACTAGTGTAGTATACTATAAAAGTAGTGTAGTATACTATAGAAGTAGTGTAGTATACTATAACACTAGTGTAGTATACTATAACACTAGTGTAGTATACTATAACACTAGTGTAGTATACTATAAAAGCAGTGTAGTATACTACAAAAGTATATAGGATACTATAAAAGTAGTGTAGTATACTACAAAAGTATATAGGATACTATAAAAGTAGTATGTTTCAAGGTGTATACTACAACTTCATTTACATTGTGAACCGGCTCTTAAAATACAGTCATCTAAATATACCGATGAATCAATCGGACGCTACTGAATCAATCCTAATGTTTGCTTTTGTATGGCTTTGAGTAAATTGATAGAGTCGTCTGGTACGTAACTTAAATAAACAGCAGACGGTATCATCTAAGGTATGTTGATTGTTTGGATAGTCTTTCTTACCCGGATTTTCTTCCATCCTTAGCATCAAAAGAATTGAGAGAAGTCAAAGTTCAAATTCTGTATTTACCAGACTATTTACATTGGGGAATAAAGAGAGAACGGTGGTAGTGCAGTAACACAGTAAGAAGAAGTGTTACAAATATAAAACAACAGCGGATAACATTATGGAGAATATGCATTGAATACAAAGCATGCGTTGCCAGTAATACTCAGAAAAAGGAGATGATAATGGAACAACAGAAAAGAGAAGAAACCAGATTTTCCTTTAACATAATTTTATCATCGACGACACCCTATGTGTCAACCAATCAGAAGTCGATATTCATTTATCTGAAGAGGTGATCTATTAACTATTTATCCATACAACTATGGTTTAAATTCAATGACAAATAAGACAATATAGAAACTATTTTTTATTTTTTTTTATTTTTATTTTTTTAATAGAAATTTATGCCATTTTATGATTTTATTAATTTTTTTTCTCCTAGACCAAGTTGTGGAGACTCAAAGAGGTCTAATCAGGGATCCAAACCTAAAATTAGTCACATCTGGATTATTGATAAGTTCTTTAACTATCTGTAACAGGCCGTAAATATGTCGCTCTTTTGAAAATCCCACAAACTCCCAAAGTAAATAGCACATTTTAAAATATTTATCACTTGACAAAGCTAAGTGAAATTTAGTACATTTAGTCTTCTTTTGCAGAAATTGTGAAACTATTATTGAAAAATATTTATTTTTTATATTAAATGATCATTTTTAAAGAGACAAATTCATTTATGGACAATTAATTTTGAAAGGTCAAATTACCCTAGGCCTTAAGAGAAGATATGCAAAACTTATTACAAGTAATCAAAGATTTGTAATTTCTGTACTTCTTCATATTATTTGTATCAAAGGGTTACTAAACTATAAACCGTTGAAAATACGGAGAATTTTGACGTGCAACTGAACAAAAATTCATAATTTCTGCAACTTTTAAAAATATCGAATATTATTTAAGTCCATGAAATGTTTGGAAGTGGGGAACTTAATTATGGTCAATTACCGTATAGAGACTTCCAGATCTGTCAGATTCTCATGCAAACGATATATATGACTTTCGAGATCTGTCAGAGTCTCATGCAAACGATATATGTGACTTTCGAGATCTGTCAGATTCTCATGCAAACGATATATGTGACTTTCGAGATCTGTCAGAGTCGTGCAAACAATATATTTAAGCCATGTCAGTTTGCTTCCTTGTTTTTAGAGTGCATGTAAGAGTGTATTTACGGCTTTCTACCCCTCCAATCTTTAGAAGTTGTTCATATCGCTACTTGAAAGACAGGTACGCGACCAAGGCTCGGGACAATATATCGTGGCAACTACTGATAATCTTTTGTCCAAAGTCCATAAATAGTCAGATTTAAAGTACTGTCGACCTATGGATTCATTCAAATACTACACTCCTATATTCATTAGAGGTGAAATATGGAGAAAATCTTCAATTAACACATTTTATTGCTTTTTATACAACAATAAGTATAAATTAAGGATCCGCTGCTCCGGTCAAATTTACCCCCATAAAATTCCTGAATTTTAAGCGCTAAAATTAGCGAAGAGTTAGATTGTCCAAAATAACCGAATGCTTACATCTCTTGACTTAAAACTCCAAAACAACCGAATGCTTACATTTCTTCACTTAAAACTCCAAAATAACCGAATGCTTACATTTCTTGACTTGAAACTCCAAAATAACAGACTGCTTACATTTCTTGACTTAAAACTCCAAAATAACCGAATGCTTACATCTCTTGACTTAAAACTCCAAAATAACCGAATTGTTACATTTCTTCACTTAAAACTCCAAAATAACCGAATGCTTAAATTTCTTGACTTAAAACTCCAAAATAACCGAATGCTTACATCTCTTGACTTAAAACTCGAAAATAACCGAATGCTTACATCTCTTGACTTAAAACTCCAAAATAACCGAATGCTTACATTTCTTCACTTAAAACTCGAAAATAACCGAATGCTTACATCTCTTGACTTAAAACTCGAAAATAACCGAATGCTTACATTTCTTGACTTAAAACTCCAAAATAACCGAATGCTTACATCTCTTGACTTAAAACTCGAAAATAACCGAATGCTTACATTTCTTCACTTAAAACTCCAAAATAACCTAATGCTTACATCTCTTGAATTAAAATTCCAAAATAACCGAATGCTTACAGCTCTTGACTTAAAACTCGCTTCTAGAACAAGCATCTATTACTGCAGAAATGTATTGGTCGAACGGTCATTTCATGTGAAACTTATGATAAAAATAAAAAATCAACAAAAATAAAAGGGGCAAGTGTTTTCTTTTTGGCGCAGGAAATATATTTCGAGCGATTGAAAAACTGTGTCCAACCAGAATGTGTCAGTAAGAGCTTTGCGAGTACTGCTCGTTCTAACTCCAAGCGTCCATAAAGCGATCACATCAGCACTAATCTTTATAAACTTTAAAAAAATAATTGATAGAACGTTTTTTACTGCAAAATTCGGTGTCACATTTGCTTTGAGATGATATCAGGGAAGAGAGAGAGAGAGATTGTTAAGTAAGTAGTCTCCTTGTATAGGGTACAGGAATTAAAATTGAAAGCTCATTTCTTTAGAGAATTTTTTTCTCTCCAAAAATCATCGTTTACCCATCTGGTATTGTCATGAGGAAATGTAAATAGTCATGGTTGGTGTCCTTTTCTGAGTCAAGGAGTAAAGTCATGATTGATGTCTCTCACCGAATCTTCGAGATTCTTCTCCGATAGTACTTTGGGAACTTCGCTCGGTTCTTCCGTCAACAGAAAGGCTTGATATGTTGATTTACATCAAATCGATGTAAGATTTACACAGAAATTGTGAAACAGTAACACCAGTAACTGTGCCACATACAATAATTAAGTCGAAATATATTTCCTTTCATTTTTCTTTTAAAGTTTATGTTAATTTCAAGAAATATCTGCACCAATCAAACTTAAAGCTGTCAAGATGGCTACTTAATCGGTATAACCCAAATACAAAATCAAACAGATTCCGTGACAAACCTTTGGGTAGTCATAATTTCCTCTGACACGAACGAAATTGATGTTTTATTCTTCCATCCTTCACCATCTCTTTGGCTTTTATTGTTCTGTGAGATCTGTTTCTGTTTTTCTTGACTCTCAGATGGAGAAAGTAATTAACAAGTTTTAATTCATACTTTATCTTTGAAGATTGCTGAAGCAATATCTATTAATTCTCAGAATTATCAGGGACATAGTGATGATTAAAAAAAAGGGATGTTGTTCAATTTTGAAAGAAAAAAGAAATATGGCGCTATTTGTCTTGAAGAAATTCATAGTAATCAAAGGCTAGAATCTTATCAGTGGCGTAGCAACCGCCCAAGCAACATGCGAAAATGAAAATGATTCTTTGTTTTATTGGGAGGGGACCTCAGAATTAAGTTTTGCTGGTGTGTGTATGCTGGGGGGGGGGGGGGGCACATATCTATCGTCCACTTCTACAAGAGGAAAGGCAACAGACAATTCTGCGACAACCAATGGGGCATTTCCTTGCTGTCAATAGCAAGTAAAAGCTTCGGCAGAATTCTGCTGAATCGCTTTGTGCATCACATTGATCGAGGGCTCCTGCCTGAGAGTCAGTGCGGCTTCAGGAAATGACGAGGTACAACGGACATGGTGTTTGCAGCTTGTCGACTCCAGGATAAGTGCCACGAACAGAACTCCAACCTGAACACGGCATTCATTGACCAGACAAAAGCCTTTGACACAGTCAGCCCTGGGGTCCTCTGGAAGATCATGTCAAAATTGTGTTGCCCAGAGAAATTCATCATGATATTTCGGCAATTCCATGATGGTATGCTCGCTCGTGTCGTGGACGACGGCTAGTCATCTGAACAATTCCAGTGACCAATGGAGTCAAGCAAGGCTGTGTGTTAACCCCAACCCTCTTCAGTGTGATGTTCTGTGCCATGCTTACTGATTCCTTCAGTGACTATGACACTGGGATCGACATCAGATACCGGACTGACTGCAAGATCTTCAATATGAGGAGACTAGAGGCGAAGACGAAGTTACAGGAAGTGACTGTTCGTGATCTCCTATTTGCTGACCACTGTTCCCTGAATGCCAAATCTGAGTCTGACATACAACAGAGTAAGGACCATTTCTCTTCAGCTTGTGACAATTTCGGTCCCACAATCAGTATCAAGAAGATAGAGGTGATGCATACAACCTGCACCAGGAAAGACTTACGTAGAGCCTGCCATCACAGAAAATGGCCAAACCCTCCTGGCAGTGGACAAGTTCACCTATGTCGACGGCACACTGTCACGTGCTGTCCACATCGATGATGAAACCAACGCTAGAATTGCTAAAGCAAGTGTGGCCTTTGGCAGACTACGAGCAAATGTGTCGGAGCGCAGAGACATCAGTCTGCAAAGAAAACTGAAGGTCTACAAAGTCATTGTGTTGCCGATCCTTCTGTAGGGTTGCGAAACCTGGACAATGTAAAGACGTCATGCTAAGAAACTGAACCATTTTCACATCGGCTGCCTGAGGAAACTGATGAGGATAAGATGGCATAACAGGGTCCGAGACACTGAGGTTCTCACATTGGCAGGCATTAAAAGCATCAACACTCTGCTAATCAAATCACAGTTGAGATGGTCAGACCACGTCACCAGGATGTCAGAAGAGCGACTACCAAGGAAGATCTTCTAGGGCGAGCTGAAGGAAGAAAAGCGATCTCAGGGTGGTCAGAAGAAATGCTTCAAAGATTCTCTCAAGTCCTCCGTGAAACACTTCAACAATGCCCCTGAGTTTGAAAGATCTCGCACATGATCGCTCCAAATGACGCAGTCTCATCCGTACTGGAGCTAGAGACTTTGAACTGGGGAGAAATGCAGAGGCAGTACAAAAGAGCGAGCAGCTCAATTCTAAGAACTGCAGCACGTTCTCTGTTGATCAAGCAAACCCAAGCGGATACCGTCACGTGTGCCGCAGAAAGTTCCGCACAAATTGGCCTGATCAGCCACTCACGTATTCACATAAATCAAACCAGTTAGTGATGTCATGATCATCTTCAAACTCGAAGGACGAACAACAACAGCTGGTATAGGAGTGATCATTCTGGGATTGTATTAAATTTAAGATTTTTGAAAGAGAAGGTAGAAAATATTGGAAATGTAACAACTCTCTGTTAAAAAATAAAGACTATAGTCAAGCAGCAAAAATACTATTAGAAAAGCTATTAAAGAAGCAATCTATACTTATACAGATAGAGAAGCAGTAGAAAGTTTGCATAGAGTCTAAATGTAAGCACTGAAAGTGACACCCCTCTTAAAACGCTTAAACTGTCCTTGTAGATCGAAAAGTTGGGCGAAAAGAAATCAGTTGAAGCTTTGATTCATAGAAAAGTGATGAACGTGTTTTGGGAGGGAAGTCAGGGTCAATAAATCCATATAAAGAGGAGGTCAAGGTAATTAAATCCCCATAAAAAGTAGTGCAAAACGTTTTGGGATAAATTGAAACACGGAAGTCTAACCTGATTGTGTCTTTCAAAAAGTAAGACTAGCCATGATTATTTGTTAAGATTGCAGCATGGCAATCCTCTCTCTATTTCTGTATGTCTGTCTCTCTCTCATTTCATAGATGATGTTGATCAGAATTATACAATCTGAAATTGGTCTGAATTCTATGCGACAATTCGATTTGCCATTCTATCGGGTCACGCGTATCTGCCACTCTATAGGGTCACACGACTTACCATTCTATTGGTTAACACGCGTTTGCTTCTTCTTTCTTTCAAAAATAAAGCAGTCTTTATTTTAGTGTGTGTGACACTTCAAAAGCACACCTCCCACCGTCTACACACCCCGTTCTTTGCCATTTACAGAGGCTTGTTATCAGCTATTATTAACACAAATTAGTGAGAATTGTTTATCCCTTTGTGATGTGGTCCTCGGGTATATATACAGTGGCGACTCTCTCTCTCTCTCTGAAAAATCTTCATGTTAGATATATGCCTAATATAATTTTCAGTAACCATATATACTGAAAAATTAGGGAAATAATTATTCGTTTTTAGGACTGTTAGGAGCTTCTGTGGTTGATGCTACTCCCTAATTTCGACATTGGTAAATATATAGGCATACAAATTAAACGAATAGGAAGTGATTTCGCACTCCTAATCATTTGCGTATTTATCCACCATGGATTTAATTTTGTTTAAATTGACTTAATTGTCTGATAGGGGCTGTAGGCATTATAACTTTATTAACTAGGGGTCACTTTATGACAGCAAACTGCTAACCGTTTTCTAATTGGTTGTATGCAAATTACGGATATTTATCGCTATTTTTAATGTATTCATGCACGGGTGAAAAAGGCAGTCAAAATGAATATATTTAATGAATTTATTTGTTGACAGAATTCCAGGTATTCTGTCGTTTATAGGTGTAAAAATTTATTATAAGGACTGACCTTCGGATATTGTACTAAAGTTTGCGCAACGTCAAGTCGGTTCATTCTTCACTGAACGTGAAAAAATAAACTGGTCAGTCCTTGAATATATTTATTAGTTTTGTTCACGCTTCTCACAGTTCATATTCTTTCAAAATACATCACTGCTTGAAGGCTGTTTTGACCCTAGGGTCATCTAAACCTTAGATCATCGTCTTGGCTCATTATTACGCGAGCACGTTGACTGGATCGTACCTTATATCTATTTTGTTACAGATTGCAATCCAATCACAAACGAAGTATAAGCAACCAAACTATATAGGTCGGTTCAGATGCGCTTCATTGTGACATTATCGATATACTGTGACGTCTGTCGCGTCTTACCTTGTAATGTCATCGGACCTGTGCTCAGTCTATGCAATAAAGAATTCCTGACATTTTCCTTCTGCGTATTAGGTAAAATCTTCACATTCTGCACTAAATCCACTGAGGAGAAAACGACCGCAGAAAATACAGTATGAATTGGGTGTGATGCAGTTATCAAAATGAGCGTTTTTCTCCAGGCGGCAATTTACCACCAAAATTTACATCGTTGTAGCAGTGGTGTTATATCCTTCCACTGTGAGGAGTTTTGATGTGTTTAATTGATCTGCTCTTTAGTTTACATAGGTTCAGCTCAACAGTTTCGTACTTTGCACAGGGTTTGATTTTTTAAAAAAAACGAATTTATCAGGTTTTCCTCACTGGTTATCCTGGTTTTTTAAAAAAAGACATTGTATATCTTAGTCATTGTTTAAATAACTTTTAATCGCCTTTATTTAGGTCAATGGTTGATGGGTGTAATTTGCTTTATAGAGTATACAGCTTGGCCTTGCTTCAGATGTGCATCTCTCAAAAGACTGCTAGCTCCGCTTGGTCATTTTCACTTCCTGAACTTCATAGATAAATTGGAAAAAAAAAGAGAAAAAGAAAACTACCGGTATTAGTAGATTATAACTTATTTTTTAGTTTTTTATATTTTATAATTCATTTTATGCACTTTCAAAAGTTAGCATTGTCTACTCTGGCAAAATTCATTTTCCCTATTTTAATAACTGCTAAAGTTAGCATACTTTGGTCTAGTTCAAGTTCATTTTGCGATCACATGGGAGCATCCATTTCGATCAGCCATTTGCTTTAGGATGCACGTTGTTTCCTTAATCCTATTACCTCATACATAGAAATTTCAGTCACAGTACATGAAAGTAGCATAGCGATATGTCAACATTTTCTCCATTGTGCTTGTTGCAAATGCACACAGCTTCACCTTATGCCAGTCCCGGTTTCAGAAGTATTTAATAATTGTAGAGCGCACCTTACGTTCAGAAAACAGACAGTTGGCTGCGCATTACTTTGTTGCACAAGAATTTTGGGCTGCTTTTGTTTCCCGCAAAAATAGGAAAGTCAGTCCAGCTCATACATCTGACATTATTTTCTGACTTGACAGAGAAGGCCGAGGTTGCTCCAGTTGGACATGACACGAAGTGAGTTCTCTACTTTGAAAGTAGTTCCAAACAAGACACACGATTGGCATCCAAGGTCACATGACGAGATATACGAGTTAGACAGATGTTGCGACAAGTTATGAATATCTTCAATGGTTCTTTACAGCAACCTACGTACGTGCATTCTTCAGACATTACCCTGGGTTAGAATTTAGGAACGCAGTTTTTATTAATAGGTCGATCCTGCCTTAAAGGTCACCTGTATTAAACAATCACCTGTCCTAAACAGTCAATACTTCAAAATAACGTAAACCAAAATAGTGAAGAATCGAACCTCTATTAAACAATCACTTATCTTCAGGACACACGTTTCTTGCTTCCCATGGGCGATTGCTTAAGACATGTTTTTACTGTATTAAAATTATCTTCATGACCATCATTGAATGATGACACATTTTCCACATTTTAAAAATAAATAATAAATAATTTATATCATGTTTATATCCATCCATATATCCATTCATTCATTTATTTCCTGCTAGTTTTCTCTCGGCTCTTGTGTAGTGCTTTTAGTGCTTTGTATCGATAGGCATCTCAAGCATACTGAAAACGCTCGTAATTTAATCCAATGCAACTGGAATCGGGACTATGTTAAAAAATACAGAGGTAAACGTTGGACTGGTAACTTTAAAATGAATCTAACCAAAAAGACATAAATGGTACACACAAACAAGTACAATCGAACAGAGAGAGAGAGAGAGAGAGAGAGAGAGAGAGAGAGAGAGAGAGAGAGAGTCTTCTAATAGCAGTAGAGTCGAATTACAGTGCTGGAAGTACTGTAAAGAATGAAATAACTTGAAGAACTATTTAATGAACTCTTTGAAGAGCTTATCACACTAGTCTCAGCTATGCAGTACAGATCAAACCTGCTGTGCTTACTTAGAATTAAAGTAAAAAGAAGCAAGCAAGATTTGTAAAAATCGTTAAAAAGAGAAAGGTTTTCGACCATGTCTGGTTGTTCAAGACAGAACTCAGCAAGAATTTTTTTTAATTCATTCAGATGTAATGGAAGACCAGGAAGTGCTATTGGATTTTGTATGGCCTCGTCGTTCTGGACTATTTGTGTATTTTGGTCGAAAAGCGCTACATGAGCGATATGTAGGTATTTTAACTTGCCATGAAGTTATAGTTTCAGCTCGAACACAACAGCGACTGCCTCTGTCTAAAAATATATGAAACCCTCGCCACTCATCTATTAAGTGTTAAGTTTCAGAGAGACTAGGATCCTAAAATTCTACGATTTTTTGTATATCTGTATAATTAAAATAACTGAAGGATATATATGTACACTTATTAACTTTGTTGCTACCGGTCAATATCCAGCGGTATTGACCGTAGTGAACTAAAAATATTCACCGCTTCCTTGTATGGTAAACACATGCCCGCATTCGATGAACTACTTGTGGCAACGGCTAAATAAAAATGAAGACGAAAACGTGAAACGCTGACCACGTCATAAATTTGATGGCCACCAGATGCCGACAAAGACTGTAACCCTTTCTACCTGATTCCAGTGCTGGAGAATCAGTAGATCTAGCTCGCATCCAAATAAAAATATCTATCATCCAAATTAAATAAAAACAATCTGAATACATCCAAAGATTGAAATTACAAAGAGAAAATTAAACAATAAATATGATTTATAGAATATAGAAAATAGACGGCTTGTGATCGTTAGTTACTTCTATTAATATGAGAGAGAGAGAGAGAGAGAGAGAGAGAGAGAGAGAGAGAGAGAGAGAGAGAGAGAGAGAGAGAGAGAGAGAGACTGACCTCTGATATAATGTATCAGTCAACAACTTCATTTTATCGTAAACATTGCAATTTTATCCACTCTGAATTGCTTGGTTTTATCCTTTAATAAAAAAAACAAGCGACTCTAAAAGGCATCTAGATAGTTTCATCTTTCCTAAATCAGACAGGTATAGTCAGTTTTGAAATAAACCCCAAACATTTTGACACAAAAAAATATAAGAAATATACTTTTTCGCTAACATAAAAATATAAATACTATTATTTATTTATTTATTTATTTATTTATTTATTTATATCAAAACATTAATTTCCAGAAATTCATAATTTCCTAAGTGTTACGACTCTATATCTTAAAAAATATGTAACAGAAAGAAAGTGAAAGCAACAATGTAAGTAATATCAACAAGCAATTTATTTTCCTACAATACAAAATGAAATTCAAGAGATACTTACAATACTGTGAATAAAATTCCAAATAATTCTAAATGTCCTAATCACAAGTGTAAAAATATAGAATGTTCCGAATGAGTTCCAATAGTCTTGAATGTCCTGATATAACACAATTATACAATCCAGAATGTCTTTGAAAGAGTTCGCCAAAAGTCGAAAGTAATGTATTAATTCAAAAGTCAATGAGCACTTTGGTAATTCCAACGAATGTATTAAATAAATAATTCCTTTCTAATTATACATGGTTTCAACGACACAGACTGTAAAATTTGATGGATTCCCACAGACTGATCTAAAACAGGAATTAATTATTTGTTTACCAAATTCCTATTTAAACACATTTTCACTTGACCTATATCAAACAGGATGTGAAGCAATCCAATGAAAAAAAAACAGTCTAACTGTAAACAAGACTGGTCCTGAACTCAAATGCGTGTAAACATTCTGTTTACAAGTGACCAGAATCTAAAGTACAACTTGATTTCATGGACAAGATTTAAACACACATTATAGATTAAATATACATAACACTAACATGGAAGTTCTATCACCACAATATTAAACGAAGAATCTGTGTGTAATATTTCAAACGTTATAATATTCAATTTCTGCTATTTGATCTTATAAGTGTACAGTTTTAGGTTAGTTTACCATCTTCACCATCTTCAGGTACTTTAACGTACTTTAATACTCTTTCTTCACCCTTCAGTTACATATAAAGTCATTTATCGGAGCAATTTTTTTTTCTAATAGTTAATAAAATGCGTGACATCAATATGACCAACGATGAACTTTCTCTTATCAAGTAATTATATTTAGGAGAAACTATACTAATATGATTAGAAAAATGCACAAGTTTCAAATTTACAACACAGGAGTTTGACAATATTCTACAATTTACAGCATCTTTGTACAGTCAGTACTGAGTGCAATCGGACTGTGTACTTCTTAACTAAAAGCGAAAGGATGATAATTTACCCCTGCACGTCAAGTATCAGTAAAGGTTAGGGTCAGCCGAGGATAAAATGCTTCTAGGTCAGTACTCAGGTAAGTAGTTCATATCTAAATTTAGAGGTTTTGTTTGGCAATGACTTTCATTGTGAAACACTCCTGAGAAGAACTGATTTTTCCCATGGAATAATTGGGAAAGAATCATTCTATATTTTAATATCCATTTCATTGTGGTTGCGTCAGTAGTTTGGCGAAAGTGCACATGCAAAATCAGTGTGTGATATGGTCACAACCTATATTTTGATTGACCCGAAAAGAGTACCCTTGATCCCAGTAGAAGTCGATCAGCTCTTAAATGTAAATATGCTGGGCAAGTGATGTCAAGTCTTGGTGTATATAATACTCTATAATGGCACTGTTACCCCTTGGAACCCTACTGTGATTGGAATGTTCTTCTGAGTTCAGCTTGGAGAAATGCATCTCTGTAATATATAGGAAAATAAAATGTGGTCTGACCCCGGTTGAGGCAGACAGCTTCCAAATATATCCATTAGCTGTTCTTTTCACTGGTTGCCATGGGACGCGATGAAGCGACAAGTAGAGAGCGCACGGACATCCACCTGGTTCACACAATAAATGAGATCGCTAGCATCAGGCGTGAGGCTTGGGAAAACCCCACCTAAAAGTCAGAAACGAAATGGAACGATAGTACTTCTTCACACGGTTGCTGATGGAAAAATCAGTATGTGAGATAGGCTGCCAATACCAGACAGTGTGAGATAGGCTGCCAATACCAGACAGTGTGAGATAGGCTGCCAATACCAGACAGTGTGAGATAGGCTGCCAATACCAGACAGTGTGAGATAGGCTGCCAATACCAGACAGTGTGGTGGATGATTACTTCTAGTAGTTACTTTAAACGCTTTCTTCGGTTTACCATGTCATGGAGCGTCAAAATCGTTCAAAATTAATGAGAAATCGAGATCAAATGGCGGTAATGAGAACGAGTGGCGAAGGTCAGCTGGAGAGATCGTGGGGCGAGCTGGAGAAACTAGAGGGCGAATTGGAGAGATCGCGCGGCGAGTTGGAGAAATCTTAGGGCGAGCTGGAGAAATCGTAGGGTGAGCTGGAAAGATCGTAGGGCGAGCTGGCGAGATCTTTGGCGAGCTGGAGAGGGCGAGATGGAGAGATCGTAGGTTAAGCTGGAGAGGGTGAGATTTAGTAATCGAGATTTATGGGAAGAGGTCGAGCTGGAGTAATCCTGACGAAGCGGGAGAAGATGAGCTGGATTAATGAGATTGAGTGTGAGAAAACGTCAAGAGTGGGAAACGACTCCGTTTGGATCTTAGATTAATCTTCTCTTCACTGCTTCCGGTTTGAATTCCATTGTGCTTGACGATTTCCCTGAAAAATGATGGATATAAATGTAATTAATAACCTCCTTATAGACCCTGATTATTGCCAGCAAACTACTAACAGCTTTTATTTGATGCAAGACTGGTTACATAGAATACACGATAAGAAACATACAGGACTACATCGGATAATTAGCTGTCAAAGAAAGATTCATACATCTAGTTCTAAGAAAAGAAGTGCTACAAGTTTTGTAGGAACTTGAATATAATATATGGAGAATACTTTCAGGTCTCCAAGACATGCAAGACCGTTCACAGATGCAATCATCTTCATATGAATGCCCCCTTGAGGAAAGAACTCAACCTGGTCGACCCCGCTACAGTGTTTCCTTCGATCAAATAAAATCATTACGTGAAACTGGCATGATATGGGACAGAATTGTCTCATGCATATCAATTGGTATTTCAATTTTATACAGAAGAATGATAAAACTGAATATATCTGACAGATTTTCAGACATGAATGACCGCGACTCTGACAGCCAAGTACGAGATACATTGCGCAGGACGCCTAAAGTAGTCTTCGATAGCCAAGGGTCGTATATCCACTTCGTTTCACATCAAACCTTGGCATATGTACCTAGCCAAACCACTATCTACCACTATCAACCGCACAGGTATCTGATTGAATGCAGATCTAAGAATCTGATCAAATCAGATTGCTCGTAACATTTACACTGAAAGGATGTCGGGAATAATTGATGCGGCCTCCGAAGGCAGCGTTACATGTCGTGTGTCGGTTTCTCCTATTTTAATCGTTCATATACAAGTTTTTCTTTCAAGTCAAAGCACGTGAACATCATGGAAGTCGTCATGTTGAATACCTAACACATGTAACGAACTCTCTCATTAGCCAATTGATCTCGCTTGCCACGGTCAGTAACTCTTTCGTCCACAAGAAGGCACATGTTCAAACCACAATTTCGACTAGCTACATATGCCAATGGTCGATGTGGAGCGAAGTTGATCGACGATCTCTGGCTGGGAAGATGGTCTGCTGTTAGAGAATCCTATAGCAAAGGCAGCTTTCGGGCGCGTGACACACATACACACAGATGACGGTTGCAAGAAAATGTTCAAAAAAATGATCCAGTGGGAAGAGCACTGAGAAGGCACTGTATACAAAGGAGAGCGTATAATGTCAAAGGACCAAACCATCTATGTCATGTGGATAGCAACCATTAGTTGATACATTTGCGCATAATTTTTTTTATTGGAATAATAGATAGCTACAGTCGAAGGATTACAAGCATTCATTTAGCTACAGAAAACAAAGCACATACTGCATTTTAAAATTTTGAGCAGGCAGTGAATAGGTATGGTCACCGCATCACATAATAGGTGACAGGGGTACGGAAAACATGGAAATCAATAGGTTTATGATAATGAGACATGGAGACAACAGAGAAAACGTCGTTGCTGGTTGCAGTGTCCACAATCAGAGTGTAGAAAATATGTAGGAGAACTAAGTAGTTTCTAGGTTTTACAGCGATGGGTTTAAATTCATGGAGGAGCATAACATTTTAGACTCGAATGACGAGAAACATTTTTTCGTCACATTAGGTCTTTCTACCCAGAGTTCGCAGATCAGTTGACAAGTTTATTGCACAGTGGAAGACAATGAATTAAAAACGGCAGTAAATCGTTCGCTACTTGAGTTGTAGCACAGTAGTTATCTGCTGGACACCGAAGATATAAACAACCTTGACATCTACAGCCTAGACATGAAGCAAATACTGTTTATGATGGTTTTGATGAACTAGGTCCAATAATTTTTCCAGAAACCCGCTGTTTCCTGACTGAACAACACTTCTAGTTACGCATACTTAGATGCTTCCATAATTGACGACAATAAATTTAGTATCAACAGTTTTTACAGGCTATTGGACTATGTCAGGCCCAGTTATGTTTCCCATAATTGACGACAATAATTTTAGTATCAACAGCTTTTACAGGCTATTGGACTATGTCAGGCCCAGTTATGTTTCCCATAATTGATGACAATAATTTTAGTATCAACAGTTTTTGCAGGCTATTGGACTATGTCAGGCCCAGTTATGTTTCCATAATTGACGACAATAATTTTAGTATCAACAGTTTTTACAGGCTATTGGACTATGTCAGGCCCAGTTTCCTAAAACTATCTTGTCTAGAATCTTGGTTTCAGTTGTAGACTGCAATATAAGTTAGCTCAATAGCAAATAATTTGCTATTGTATGTTCTTTAATCTTTCCCCACTCCTCATGCAAGCAAGTATGTATGTATGTATGTATGTATGTATGTATGTATGTATGTATGTATGTATGTATCTATGTATGTATGTATGTATGTATGTATGTATGTATGTATGTATGTATGTATGTATGTATGTATGTATATATCTATGTATGTATGTATGTATGTATGTATGTATGTATGTATGTATGTATGTATGTATGTATGTATCTATGTATGTATCAATGTATGTATGTATGTATGTATGTATGTATGTATGTATGTATGTATGTATGTATGTATGTATGTATGTATGTATGTATGTATGTATGTCATGGGGGTCGTTTGTGAGGGATGCCATAAGGTCTCAATTGATACTGTTTCAAACAAGCGAATTCGAGAGTGTCTCACACTTTTCTAAACTATAACGAAGGAGATTTACTTTCAGGCTGGGTCTACTCAAATTATAGTATAAAGCAGAACTGAAACGAATAACTCAACATTCGAATCAGAATACTTGTTGCCAATATTCCAATGGAAAATCGGTATCCGAATATTCATTTGTTTACCTAGAGAGTTTGGTTGCATTTTGTAAAAGAAACAAGACGAAATATAAACTGTAGAACGTCAAATTAGTTTATACGGGAAAAACTTCAAGCCTGAAATTCTAATTCCAACCCACCCTAAGCCTAATCATATGGCCGAAATTGGAACCAGTCACTTTGCTTACAACATGGCCATTTCTATTCATTGTCATTCAGGAGCTCTTAAAAAAGTAAACTGTAATACGACACATTGATCCAGAGCAGAGCATATAACAGGGATCATATCAAATTCAATAAAGCCTTTACGTGTCAATTAACGTATCCAGATTTAATTAAATTCAAATGGCTACATGTCCGTGTAGTTTTCGTTGCCAACAAAAATCGGTTCCCGGATAAACTTTCATATAGAAAGTCCCCGCATTTAACAGAACAAGTAATAGAAAGTTACTATCCTTCCTGACCTACAATCCGTCTCTCATCACTATAAAACACTGATGTCCTGCCAGTTTTAGTCAAATCAACAAACTTTATTTCACTTTTCAAAATCAATTCTGAGTATACTTTAACAATAATATTAGTTTACTTCTATTTCTACAAGAAATAAATACATAAATCTTTCTATCGCAAATAGCTTGCCGTATAGGCTGTTTCTAAATATAGCCTGACTGGAGTAGAGTTCCAAGCCATACTGAACCAGTTCTCATTATCCATCGTTACAACGCTCTAATATATTTAGCTGAGTGGTTTGTTTGAATGCAGTAAGTGCATTTCCTTTACATTTGTATACACTATATCTTGGAAGTGATAATCATTTCACGATGCACCCGTTGATCTAGAAATGACATTGCAACTTTCATCAAGGGGTGTCCCACTTTTCCACACAGGTGAAATTTAACGTTAAAATAACATGCAACTAATGTATCGCTCATTTAACTCTTAAATGCATATATTTATTTAGCCATCCACGATATGTTCTAGCCATCCACGATACGTTCTAGTCATCCACGATATGTACATGTAATAAAACAAGAATAAAACTGGTACTTTAGGAAAGTACCAAGAAAGGATGCGAGTGATATATTGCTTGAAATAGTTTTTACTGTATTTGCCATTTATGAAATCAATCTAAATTAAAGATTTTTCTCTTTCTTCACCTTTATGATTGCATATAAATTTCAAGATCTGCGCTAAGAATAAAGTAACAGAAATTTCTGAAGCATGCTATGTCTCGCCTGCTTTGCCGGTACGGTAAATACTGATAAAAATTAGCAAAGTCATTTTACCAACAAAAAAAATAAAAAAAATAGGTCATTACAACCACAATGTACTTTTTACAAGTTTAAACATAAGTGATAAATGTGAATGCACACATCAAATTGCATGACCATACATGCAACAGTATCTCACGATCACTGATAAAGTGAATGCACACATCCAATTACATGATCATACATGCAACAGTGTCTAGGAAACTAGGCTGAGTGTATTTAGCGATAAAGAGTGTCTGACGTACTTTGACAGAGCAATCATGATCACTGGATATATCTAACTACAATATGTTTGAAAAATATGTTGCTTAAGTATCGACCCTGCTGTTATCTGCTAATAGCAATAATGAAACTTTCCACAAAACTGTTCTGAGTCGACCCTCCAATAAACCTATAAAGTGTTCGATATTACAATGCATGTCTGCTTAAGAAGACTGTCCAAGAAACATACAAGATCAGTTTATTTGAAGCAAATTATTATTTTCTTTTTAGATCATGCATTTTGTTTTAAAACTGTTATTTTGCATGATTTTGCTTATTCTCTCTCTGACCCCCACCCCCACCCCACGCCAGAGGCGTAGCTAGGGGGGGGGGGGGGCAGGGGGGTACATATGTCCCCGGGCGCCAAGGTACAGGGGCGCCAAAATGAGGCTTACAACGTTACATTATAATAAGTAAACAAGGGTAATAAATCGGTCACAAGATCGCTGCAGCGGCTCAGCAGACGTGTCATCTGATACGTCTGCCATCCACAGTGATGATGCTGCCTGCCAACCACTGCAGCCAGCCGAGATACGGATTCTGCGTACAGCTGGGGGCTGGGGCGCCAATTTTATAGTTCGTCCCCGGGCGCAAAATATCATAGCTACGCCTCTGCCTCACGCCAACTACGTGCATGCACAGAAAGTGAATAGGATACATGATATCATTAATAAAAATATATTCTTATCGTGTTCACTGTTTTCTTTACAACGTTAGTGCCGGGTAACTCTTGCTAAAGGCGGGAAAGACAGTCCAATATTGACGGGCATACTGTTCTATTTACATCGTGAGTGCCGGGCACACCATACTCCTATTATGGTAAAAACTTTTTTTGCGTAAAGCTCAGAAAGACAGTCCAACAAGGAAGTACTATTCTGCTTCAAGAAATAGAAACAGCCCCAAAATACCCGTATGTAACCAACTGTATTAGAGAGGAGATTCTAGCGTCCTCTAATAATGGTCCGTGATTATTTTCCATTATTGTCTTCTAATGCCCATGCGCAAACTCGGGGAGTGCTCTCTCTCTCCCCCCCCCCCCACACACACACACAAGTCACCCCACCCCCGCCCCCTGCAAAGTAATGTAAACAAGATGGCTTCATTACGATTAAGGTCCTCTTTTTGAATAAACCCATTTGCAAGTCTGTGTTGCCCTCAAACCCATTTGCAAGTCTGTGTTGCCCTTCAAACTTCTTTGAAAGGGACGGATGGCTGATACATTACATTATTAACATAAATGTCAAAATTTATGGTTTCTAAGAACCATAACGAGTACTGGTTTCCAAAGAGAACTGATAGGGCGCCAGTAAAGAAACGTTTTTGGTCATACTGAGTTTAAAGATAAACGGGGAAAATAACACCTGTATTCATTTGATTTATTTAGTTTGAATCCCCAAAATTTACTAAAGACCCCGAAAATGTCATTTAAGTAGTTTTAGATTACTCAGTTGATAGTTTTTTCAATGCATCTTGCCGGGGGGGGGGGGGGGGGGGGGTAGCATAGCAAACAAAAGATAAAGGAAGGATTTCATAGCTTTATTAGCATCGACGAATATTCGAATTCTATGCGAATACATTCAACGAATATTCGGTTATGAAAATTTGGTATTCCTTTCGGCTCTAGTATTAGGTCATGATGCATGCTAGAAATCAGAACATCAAGATCCTGATGAAACACTCGTTACCAAAGTTGTTGTCGGCTTATTTTTTTTAATGTATGCAGTAAAACTCTGCATGTGTTTTAACTTTTGTTTAGAAGAGGTTATAACTTATTGACTATATACTCTGATGGACCATACTTTAAGCTAAACCGAGGCTAGTCTTACTAATTTAAAAAATGTACAAGAAAATATTTTACATCCAGTAGGAATGAGTAGAATATTTCATGGAGAATAATTGGTGACGTTGATCAGAGGCCATAATTCTACGAAATAATGACGGAATGCTGAAGGTCAGGGCCGTCGAAAGTTTGCTCTGAACGAAACGGCGCCCAGGACAAGCATCGTCTTCGGCGCCGCCCCCATCCCCACTCAGAGAAAAATACCACAAACTCCGCGAAATGTCGCCCCCCCCCCCCCCCACACACACACACACGCTTAGCGCACCGGGCGGTCGCCCGTTTCGCCCGCCATTTACGACAGCCCTGCTGAAGGTCAAACACCCTTTCTGTCTCATCAGTATTCAACTACATACCAAACTTAGGTTTATTCTAATTATCGTTTGGAACCAAAAGCATGCCAATCATACAGCTAAGGATAAAAAACTGCATCAAATTATATAAAATGTTGAAAATCAATTTGACCGGCTACGTCATCAAAATAAAACTACAATAAATATGTAGTGAATAACGAGTTATAATAAAAAGCGTTACTGTGCGGAAATTATTAATTCGGACTATCAGGAAATATAATCCAACAATTAAATGCCCGCCCCCCACTCCTCCAAGTTCTTATAAATTTAAAACTACATACATGTTGTGAAAATCCTGTTATAATTTAGAGAGTTTTTGTGCAACAGCAAAAGTCTGAGAAAACGAAAGGACGCACAACAAAAAAAAAGCTCAAGTTAATACCTTCCGGTTTTCTACAGAAAATGGGGGAAAACAAAGAGGCATTACATGAAAAGCGTATGCATTTGCTGCGTTTGAGGAAAAAAAAAATTCCAATGAATAGGCTGTCTAGATAAAGAAACTTGGTGTTATATATGCTACATATACCATATCGTGTAGTTTCCTCTCATTGTTCATCATTATTGATCATGCTGCATCGAGTAGTTTCCTCTCATTGTTCATCATTATTCATCATGCTGTATATATACTGCACTGAGTAGTTACCTCTCATTGTTTATCATTATTGATCATTCTTTTTCGATATTATCGAAATTATAATGATACTCTGTCACTGTAAATGCAGAGTTAACAAAAGATTCTGGGTTGGAAAAAAATGCACATAGTCCACTACATATTAGGTAACGTTCTTACATTTCGAAGTAATTGATTCAGCAAATAAATATGTTTCTGAAACGTTTGTCTTCTCATGTTTTTCTTGATGGAGTAAACTTAGGGACATAGGATAGCCATATAATGTTTACATCTCCAGTTCGCATCAGTTGACTTTCATCAGATTTTGTACCGATTTTGACTAGATAACATGAAATATACCAATATATTATGTATAGACAAAACATAGATAAAATAAATCTGGTTGCCGAGGATTACATATTTCACTTTTGCTATTTATCACCAGTGTGGGTCACCCCTGCATGATTTCTGAATATACTCATATGAAATGATACAGAGTCAGTAAATTTTACTGGTGTGCAGCGAATACAGTTTTCGAATATAAATACATACATAAGATCTCTCCATCTAACCCTACGATCTCTCCAACTCACCCTACGATAACCCCAGTTCGCCCTATAAAAGCTTCAGCTAGCCCCACGATCTCTCAAACTCGCATTACGATCTCTCCAGCTCGCCATCTCAAGCTCACAACGATCTCTCTCCAACCCTACGACATCTCCAGCCAGCCAGCCCTACGATCTCTCAAACGAACATTCCCTCTCCAGCTCACCCTACGATATCTCCAACTCACCATACGATCGCCCCAGCACGCCCTACGAAATCTCCAGCTAGCCCTAAAATCTCTCAAACTCGCATTACGACCTCTCCAGCTCACCCTACGATCTTTTCAACTCACTCTACGATCTATCCAGCCCATCCTACGATCGCTCCAGACCGCCCTTCGACATCTCCAGTTAGCCCTACGATATCTCAAACTCGCATGATCTCTCCAGTTCACCCTACGATGTCTACAACTCACTCTACGATCTCTCCAGCTCACCCTACGATCGCTCCAACTCGCCCTACGACATCTCCAGCCAGCCCTATGATCTCTCAAACTAGCAATACAATATCTCCAGCTCGCTCTTCGATTTCTCCGACTCGCCCTGATCGTCACCTCACACTAAGATCTTTCTAGCACGCTCTGTGTTCTCACCAGATCGCCTTACGATATCTCCACCTCGCCTTATCCCACTCGATCTCGATTACTTTTTGCAAGAATTTTGAACGTTTTGGCGTACAATAGCATTCCATACTGCGTGTTGCAAGTGATAGGAGGAAATATTACCAACAGCAAGGTGCAGAACGACTTTGTTATCTATTATAAATAGAAATAGTAAGTAGGGTTCGATACAAAGCCGCTTAATTATGCTAGACTCAGTATAAATTTATTCTGAGGCGCTTAAGCGACTATCCTTTGCCGCTAGTACGTGGTTTCCGCGACTTCCATGTTTTCGATGGGAAATGCGCTCAGACCTCTTACTCCAACAAAACTGTACGGGTTATCTAACACTGAGTGGGAAAGGTCAGAGAAAACTCGGACTAAGCATATATGTAAACAAGTGATCGGAGGAAATATGACCTACCGTAAGATACAGAACGACTCAAGACCTGAGAGACTTTCTTATCGATGATAAATAGGAACAATAGGTAGGCTTTGATATATGCTTAATTATGTTAGCCCCCGTATCAAGAGACAATCTTTTGCCGATACTGGTCATGGTGTAAAATACAGAGTGGAATCTTGGAGTGGAGTCTGGAGTCTGGGTCTAGTGCAAGCAGTTGTGTGTATGTTGGTTTATCATATGTTTGTATGTTTGCGTGTGTGTTTCTTATTTTTTTAGGTTAATCACTGCTCTCGTATATCACTACATAGTTTTAAAAGCATATTTCTTTGAATATGGAGATGACCTGATTAGATTGCCAGGCAATTTAAACAATTTGTTTTGTCCTTCCTACGAAGAATAAGCAAGGCATATCTATCACTTTTCCAATTTATCGTCATTGCCAGCGGCAACAAGAATAACAACATCAATAATAATAATAATAATAATAATAATAATAATAATATTATTATTATTATTATTATTATTATTAGAAGAAGAAGAAGAAGAAGATGATGATGATGATGATGATAATGATGATGATGATGATGATGAAAACTAATTATATACATGATAATAAAAATCCTGATGATAACGACACTTTTCTTGAAGATGTTTTGGGCACTGAAGGAAATTGCACTTAAATCTTCTATGAAGAGGGAGAGTGTTTTACTGGATGTAATCTTTATATTTGTGTGTATGTGACACAATTACACAAGCGTGCACATTTTTTTTTCTCGCTTCGTAGATTATAACATCATCAGTTAAGAATAATTAACCTCAGATATGTTTCTTCATCTCAGAAGACATGAGGATGTTACTGTCCTCCTTTAGCTCAAAGTTTGAAACTCCTCTGAATGGAAACATTGATCATTTAGTAACTAACCTGATATTGTTATTTGATTTATGTCTGATTGGACAAATCAATATCTAATATCTTGAGCAAAAGATAAAACCAAATTCTTTTTCGGCTTCAGTGAGCTATAGGCCTTGACCTACATTTCAAAACACAAGGTTTAGAAGCATTGATTCTAGGTCTATAATTTCAGGAGCAGGAAATTAATAATAATCTAATTTCATGAGAAGTTAGAAAGTGTTTAGGTTATGAAACAAACCTTGTTCTTGTAGCCCAGATAGTTTGTTACTTTTTACAAGTCACAGGACTAGCTGTTACACATTAGCCATTTTCAAACAGCAGTACTCGTTACGTTCTTTGCTGGGTTAAGATGAATACCATACTACAAATTAGCATTTGTAATTCCACTAAAATTCACACTAGACACGGGACATCATTTATATTACAGATAATCAGACAAGACATCATTTATATTGCAGATGAATATGATGAGAATTGTCAATCAAGTAAGATTGTTTGCGACACCTTTTTTTATCACTTAGGCGATACGTTATACATATGTTAAATCATATAATGAGGATTAGGCCTGGAAATATAGCTGTAAGTCTTGTATCTGGCATTAACCCGCCAAAACTTAGTTACTATATAATCATCATCCTCAACTGATATATATGTTAAAAATAACAAAAACCAGACGTGAACAGTCTTGAGTCCTGGGCGTTATTGAAATGTTACACATCTGACTTCAGATGAATCCTCTAAATATCTGTAATCTTGTACCTGTTTTGCTACTTCATGTATATGCTGACGCAATTTCAAAATATGTACGAGTATTCCTTTATATACTACAGTACAAAAAACTCTGTACAAAAATAAAATACTATTGCAGTATTATAACTTCGACAATTCAATAAAGTGTTCAAAATATTCATGGAATCTTTGGTAATATCTCACACCTGACTCAACCTTTCTTATTGTCACTGATTTTGTATTTGACACTAGTTGCTTCCTTGGCAAGAAAATGGCAAAGATGATCTTCTTCTTCTTCTTCTTCTTCTTCTAATAATAATAATAATAATAATAATAATAATAATAATAATAATAATAATAATAAATTCTTTTTTATTATTAAATAATTATATAATTGTGTTATTATTATTATTATTATTATTATTATTATTATTATTATTATATTATTATTATCATTATTATTATTGTTGTTATTGTTATTATTGCTGCTGCTGCTGTTGTTGTTGTCGGCACTGCCAATGATATCAGATTGGAAATATGATACATATGCCTCACTTATGCTTGGCAGGGAAGACAAAAAATAATTGTTTTAAATGCCTGTTAATCTAATCTTCATATTGAAAGAAATATTCTTTCCAAACTATATGGTGATATACGAAAGCAGTGATTGGCTTACAACACACGAAAGACACACACGCACGTATGCAAACACACGTTAAAACTTGTTAAAACCAACATACATACAAATACTTCCACTAGACCCATACCCTAGACTGCAGACTCCAGACACCAGACTCCACGGTCCACTCCAAGACTCCACTCTGTATTTTACACTATGCCACCGATACTGCGTGGTTTCAGTGAATTCCATGTTGTCGATGAGAGATGTGTCCTGGCCTCTTACATAATATAACTGTCCAACTTATCTAACAATGGATGGGAAAGGTCACAGGAAATTCGAACCAAGCAGATTTGTAAACACATATAGGGAGGAAACATGTCAAAGACATTTAGATCATTCCCCCCAGGTCGCCAATAGGATCGATTAGACATAAATAGCTCTTATCTCTGACCCTACACTTTTCAAGTTCACAATCAACTGACCAACTCTCCAACCCCTCAGATCATGATGCGTATCTCGAGCTTTTATAACTTAGTAATTTTAACTTCTTCAAAACATGAAAAGACTGATTGTTTATTGTGTTGAAGAACTATTGAAGTTTGTTTGTAAGTTGAAAATGTGAAATTCAAATGAAAGTGTGGTATTGTACGTATGTTCTTCAGTTAGAATTATATCATATATATGCACAGAAGAAAGACCGGTCACTTTTATGTTTTGTCCCTTATTAAATTTTAAAGCCAGTGAACGTACTTGACATACACAACAGGAAATAATTATTTTATGGATTACAAAGTCAGCGAAATAGGCATTAAACGTTCTTGTAGGCGCTTTTTCTCATGAATTCTCTGTACAATCTTAAAATAAATATGTGTAAAATGTACAATTTCTGTGCAGCACCCGCAGCCACCTCGCAGTACCATTTATTATGTGTAAGTGCCAATAGCCGAGCTGTCTGTGTGTTAAAATTGGAAATCTCAAGTTGTAAGATCGAATCCATACGTTGGAAATGTGTCTTTCACCACACCTTAATGAAACAACTACTTCCAATATCATTATCAACAGGAACAAGAAGAAAACATGTTGGTTCTAATAGACTGCGTGTTAACACGCGAAAGACTAATTCTCAATCCAAGATTTGTGCACTTCTTAAACAAATGTTTTGGCGTTTAACTTTGTTTAAGAATTTTTTATTAAAAAAAAAAAAAAAATTGATAAAGTACATATCAATGTTTATCATTGGAAGAAAGAAAAAAACGTGTACATTTAACGAACAACAAAATTATACTTCAGAGACTAAATGCACATGTTGTTCCCACAGAAACATGCGACAATGATGTGGTCAAAGATCGATTCACACAAATGAAGAAAAATGTCTCCATATTGTTAAAGAAGACAAAAATAAAGACCTTGATACAGTTCATATCAGTTTTTATCAATTATTGGGGGAAAAATATGATCAATTTAATGAACAACAAAATTATACTTCAAAGATTAAATGCATATGTTGTTCCCACAGAAACATGTGCAACTGATTTGGCCAAAGATCGATTCACACAAAAGCACAAAAAGTTTCCATCTTGAATGAAAATGTGCTAAAGGGAATAACTCGTGTCTGAGTCCTGAGCTGAAGCAACAAACAGTTAAAAGTGTAAACAGGCCTTAACAACCGGCCTTAACATATTACCGTTTTCCATCAACTTAAAATGTTCAACTTGCACATGATGCGTTCGAGCATGTGACTTGTGACAAGCGGAATACGTATGCTTGACTACATGTGCTATTTATGAAACTAATGATTGCATTAAATTTTAAGTAGGCCTGGCGTGATTAATTCGAATAATCGGTTAATCGATAGATATTCGTGTTATAAACGATTTTCGATACAAAAGCTAGGCAAACGATGTTTCAGGAAGAAATGTTACCGCTATAAAAAAAATTCTATTTTATGTTAAATTTATAACTACAGTTTGCCGAATCTCAACCACTAAATCGTAACATAGCAATGATCGAATACCTTGTATGCTCTTGTCCAAAATTTGCAGGGATTCCATTCAGTTCTCAACTGGCGATAAGTTTTCCTTCCACTGTCTGTTTCACAGATGATGTGTCATAGTCATTTGACAAATTGTCTAACGAACAAAATAAATTATTAAAGTGAAATACACTGGTTGCGTCCATTTCAGAGAAATATGAATGAAGATTTCTTGTGGTAGAGAGTTATCTGTTTTAATCTACTTTTAGTTAACAAATATGACGACTTCTCCCCTTGCCTTTCTTGCCATGCAATAATACGGAATGAAATTGTATATGAAACTATAAAGAACATCTGAAGCCAAGCTCCAGTGATGTCATGTAACTGGATTGTGTAGGAATTGTGTGGTGCATTGCGCAACGCAATTACTTTTACGCTCCTTGTAGTCCTTTTTCTGTACTCGTCAAAAAAATATTTTTAAAAATTATTTTATCCATATAAAGAGACCGATAATAGTTACCGATTTTGGGTACGATTAGCGAGCCTTAATTTACGTCATGATCCAGGACGCTAAGACGTCCAGCTGTACAAGTTTTATAAACAGACATCAGTAGTTATAGGACACGATACGGGGGCAAATTTGGGACGGTATGGGGGGGGGGGGGGGTATAGAGGATCGATATATTAGGGCGGGAAGATTTGTGTCAGTATTGGGGTCTACGGGAATTTAACATTACGGATATGACTATGAGTGTCAAAGGTAATTTTAACATAGTATATGCCACTATGGGGGTCTATGGGAATTTAACATTACGGATATGACTATGAGTGTCAAAGGTAATTTTAACATAGTATATGCCACTATGGAGGTCTATGGGAATTTAACATTACGGATATGACTATGAGTGTCAAAGGAAATTTTAACATAGTATATGCCACTATGGGGGTCTATGGGAATTTAACATTACGGATGTCACTATGAGGGTATATGAAAGTTTTAACATGACTGATGTCATTTGCGGGTTCTGTGGGAATTTAATATTACAGATGACGCAATGGAGCTTATTGGAATTTAACTTTGAGTTAGGGAGGGTATAACACCCTGTTGAAATTTAACATTTCGGCCTAACTACAGGCAACAGCCACACGGAAATTCTAACATTATGTATGACACTATATGGTCATAAAGAAAATAATAATAGTATCTGTGACTAGGTAAAATAAAGGAAGGAACTGTAAATATCGCCTACGCAATCCCTTTTTCTTTAGCAGCGTTGTCGATTTTTACTTGCTGCTACATATGTCTATAAGAACTATAGATTCTTGTTATTGCTCTTGTTATTTAAAAATTGAACTTGATATTTTACAGGATTCATGAAGACATGAAGCTTGAAAATCGATTAGACGCTACATAAATGGGCCTTTGCTTGAAAATCGATTAGACGCTACATAAATGGGCCTTTGCTTGAAAATCGATTAGACGCTACATAAATGGGCCTTTGCTTGAAAATCGATTAGACGCTACATAAATGGGCCTTTGCTTGAAAATCGATTAGACGCTACATAAATGGGCCTTTGCTTGAAAATCGATTAGACGCTACATAAATGGGCCTTTGCTTGAAAATCGATTAGACGCTACATAAATGGGCCTTTGCTTGAAAATCGATTAGACGCTACATAAATGGGCCTTTGCTTGAAAATCGATTAGACGCTACATAAATGGGCCTTTGCTTGAAAATCGATTAGACACTACATAAATGGGCCTTTGCTTGAAAATCGATTAGACGCTACATGAATGGCCGTAACGAAGCGAGTGCTATTCATACATAGTATCTAGTCGATTTTCAATCCTATAAAAATAATAACGAATCTCAAGAAATAAATAACTGAACGATATTTTAACCACTGTTTGCAAATAGTGTCAAAGCAATCAAGAAGGACACATCAATACAGGAGTAGTTCTTTCTGGTGATGCGAGTATAAAGTTCTATGCGGAACATGATATGACTTTAACCAATCTAAATGCTGGTTGCAAAGACTTTGTAACAATATGTATTTTATATTATTGTGGAACTTGAAACTATATTTTTGGATAAATCATTAAAAAAATTAATCTCAACTTCGTTTGTGCTTGAGCCCGTGATCGCCAGATTCATCATTTCATTATTACGTCAGTGTTACGAAGTCATTCATTAAGGGGGATTGATACATAGCAAAAATTACAGAAATGCAGGCTGATATCATTAATTTTGTACAAGATCACAAGGTGATAAACAGATATCCAAAATTTAATTCGAACCTTACCTGGGAAAATATTTTGTAAACAATTTTTTTTTTTAGTTACCCCTCATGCCATTAGTAAAATACTATAAAATTTGAAATACAGTCATCGTTATCATATAGCTTGTATGGTACATCCTTCTTATTTAGACGAAAATAATTTGAAGAAATGTAATTAATTTGTTTTATTTCTGTACAATTTTACTCATTTGATTTAAGCAAGGAAATAAATTAAATTTTAATCACTCCGAATGTCATTGCTGTGCGGAAATTTTTCTCAGTTAAAGCTCGCTGAGTAAGAGCTGGATTACTATCAAGAAAATATATGGTTTCCATGTCAAACTTTTATTTTCCAGACATTCTTGTGTATTGTTGTGGCAATAGCCTTGCCGATTTACATGGCTATTCTCCGTTCTTGACACATCAGTCATGTAGTACTATGTGTATCCTAGATGTAATCTGCGTACAGAGAGCTCAAATGTTGGAACACTCCGGCATAAAAAAAATACCAGACGGACGCAAAGAGAAGCGATTGTCTGGGTTGTCTTTCTTTTTGTTGTTACTAAATAACGCTTAGATCCTCCTACCAGTGCTAATTTTTCCTTAAAACTGGGTAATGTCGTGCCAGTAACTATGGGGGATATTGGACGTCATTATGATATAATAACGACATCGTTCTTCTGTTACATAATGGAAGAGACAGATCTAAATCCGAATATATGACAGTAATAAAATTATTGTAAATGAATAATTAGAGAGATTATTATACAAAGTGTAATGAAATGACCGCAAATTTACTACCTGCCTTAGATTGCCTACACTGTCATCTTACTTCAATTTGCAGTTACGATTTTAATCAGAAATATTGTGGAAAAGTGCATTCAGCAATCTACACTTTACTTGATGTATAAAGTGAGAAAAATATATAATCTTAAGCCAGTTAATATTTCACAAAATTGTAAAAATTAATCCAAATAAAATTATTTTAATGATATTTGGAGGCAGAGTATCATTTCCAATTCTTTTCTGTGTGATTATTCTGATCTATGGAAACATATTTTGCACAGCCAAGTGCAATAAAATATATATCAATCTATTAATATACTTATGTTTTTACGATTGTTTTAAGTCTTAGTGATTCCCAAAAATATCCCGTTTGCACACAATTGTTTTAAAAATAGTCTAACATGCCACCAGTGACCTTCCTTAATCAGAGCATCCCATAATTGACCCTTTAGCAATGTATTGAATATTGGGTGTTTATCTGAACATAGATTTCTGTTATGTATAATATAGGTATAATATATAGTGTAAATGATTACACATGTTAAATGTCAAGAAATACATGCAAGCTCTTTCTTGTTGTTATGTTGACGAGGTCCTACGGTTTAATGTCCAGGTAACTTGACCATAAAGCAAAAGAGTTCATGTCTGAGTGATAAATTACATATGTAGTGGACACTCTCCATTTATCTTTACATGCTTCTTCAGAAGTGCAAACATGAAAGGTCAAATGTACTATGTAATGAAATAGTTCTTCTTTTATGCTCCATATTAAAGGCTTGCCTTGTGTATTTTCATGGAATTTCACAGGAATGTCATCCATGAGAAGGTTTTGTTATTATTGGGGGTCCTCAGGTCAAAGGTCAATGTCGCTCTAGTCATTTTCTTCATAATATTTGATAATATTTATAATTGTGTGGTTGCTGGAAACTTCTGTGTGCTTCGCTAAGGCAAGCTATGTAATCCGTGACACATATCTGGTTTTAAGTTGTGATAAAATTATCAAAATGACATAGCACAGATCCTTTACAGAGATGAAACTTAAACATGGCATGTTCTGCATTCGGTGTATATATTAGTGCGTCTAGACAGGATATGTACAACTGTAAAAATTTCGGAATTAGGGGATAACAGAAAAAGAAAACATGTCCCAGCTTGTGACTTTTATCTCTTTTAGGTCTTCCAGCTGTGAAATTCTCGGATTGCAGATAAAGACCAGTCCAGCGCTGTAACTAGTCTATTACAAACCCTTGATAATATCACTTCCTGTCAAGTGACAAGATGCTGCTTAGGTTATTCTCTGTTGTTTTGGAACAGTGTTGAAATTGGAGAAGTAACAGAGTGTAAAGTTGTTTACTCTACAACTCTAACAACGTAGACAAAGTTAACATACTCTTACGAAAGGAATTTGACGTTTCATCACTATAAAACGACGAAAATTTGCGAAAACGTGAAATAACCGTTTCTATTCATGTTATAAAAATATAGATATGGTTATTACATGTTTTCGCAAATTTTCGTCGTTTTATATTGATAAAAACCTCAGACTCTGTGCTCTTACATGTCTTTCATCTACTTTAATTGACATTTATTTTTGTATTACTATAAGGAAAACCATGTGACGTCTGAAGCAGACAGCTGATGAAAATAACCGCTTCGTTGTGTTCGGGAAATGTTCTTGAAATAGCACAAAGTACACTAACTTTGCATGTCCTTGAAATGCATAAATGAATTTTCACAGTGTAGGCATTATTATTTTCTGAAGTGCACTTAAGATTTTTTTAAAAAAATATTTAAAAAAATAAAAAGTTATCAGCTCTTTTTTTTTCTTTATAATTTACTTCTGAAGTTCATGAAGAGCAAAATATCCATGCAGAACTAGCTGTCGTCTATGAGATGCACATTAGATGCTTTGCTGTGTACTCTCAAACCCAATCCAACCCCCATCAATCAGATATAAAAAAACCCCAAATGTTTAGGTTCTTTAAAGCTTGACTAGAATATATACATTAGTATTTATTTTTAATAAGGTTTACCGGTTGGGAAAATCGAGGGAATACCTGTTGTTGTTTTTTTTTTAAAATTTGAAGCCTGTGCCAAAATGCGTAACTTAGGGGCGGAATCTATTCGCGACAAGGCCGAATACAATCGATAACTAATAGGATGTATTTTAAGACAATGCAGAATACAATCGATGAATATTAATATATTAATTATCCGGACACAAAATTAAGATCTTCGTAAAACAGATGACGAATAAAAAAAATCTAATGAGATAATAACATTATTTTTTTCCATACAATGTAAATAAAAAGATGTGATATGTAAGGAGCTGGACATTTGTTTTCCAAAGTCATGAATATTTCATGTTCATTGATCTACACTACGGGTGCTTACCTTATTTTATTTATTTGTTTGTTTTCTTTGCTTTAAGACCGGGCATTATACGTTCGAAACTGTATAGCTTGTACTTACGGAAGTATTGGATTTAATATTGACATACACAAAATGTGTAATTATTAGTATTCATACGTTAAAAAGTATACGGTCAAAGAATTGTATTTTTGGAGCAGAAAATTTACATTTTATAATATAATATACAAATTTTTACCTCCGTCTTTTTTCCCCACGCGTCTTTTATAAAATAAAAATGTTTCGTATTTCATAATGTGATATTGAAATATATTAGTGGGAGAAAAATGATAGCAGTTTTATCGCCACAGTGGAGTTGTCACCTTTGCAACTATTTTCTTTTTACATTTAGGAAATATATCTGCTCTTATGTGCGTTATTCAAACCTGTATTTGCATATTTAGGCCTATTTCAAATTTCTTCTTCTTCTTCTTCTTCTCTCTCTCTCTCTCTCTCTGTCTCTCTGTCTCTGTCTCTTTCTCTTTCTCTCTCTCCATCAGGATGAACAAATCATAAAATGTGTCAAGAATATGGACCCTTTTGTATGCATTGATGTAATCAATAAGGAGGTACCATCAATATATACCTAAAAACGTACTCCGCACAACAAAAAGTAGGCTTCAAGTATTAACTTTTTTTAAATTAGTTTTCCACATGAATCATGTAAATTGTCAGTGACTGAACTTTTATGACCTGTTGTTATTCAATATTCTGTGTCACCCGTACAGTATCTGATACCTGTTATACACTCTATGACAAACGGTACACATTTTTAGGAAACACTCTTGATTAAATAGAGTAATTAAATTGTTTATGCTGCGAGTTTAACTCTGATCACAATCATACTCATGTTCGAAAACCATGGAGAAATGGGAAATTGATGAGAGTTGATTGCAAACCAAAATTAAGTAACGATCGAAATTCGGGTGCAGCGTCTGTTACAAACGGTACACTAGACTGCAATATTGCAAAAGCTAGACAAAAATTCACGTTTGAATGCAGAAATAAACAAAATATAGAACCAAATTCCTTACAAGTACAATCACAATCATTAAATCTTTTGTTGAAAGATGTTACGCTCTGAAGTCTGTCCTATACGACTGCTCTGTGGCGTGTCTACAGCACCCCCACCCCAACAATGTGCACTGTATCAATCCGCGAAAGAAATGTGTCAACAAAAATATAAAAAAATCTTCATTTTCGTAGTAATGCAGCTGTTAATCTAATTGGCACAGAATGGAGAAAAAATCCATGCAAATTGACGGTCTTTTCCTTAAAAAAATATAGAATAAAATGAAAATCTACGTAGTTTTTTAGTATATATAAAGAAATATTTCGCTCGTGAAGTGAAAACATTTTGTATTGTGACAAATACAATGTTTCCACATCACTCGTGAAATATATCCTTATATGTACTCAGGTAACTTAGATTCTCTATTTATTTATTTTTTGTGTAGCAGCTCATGATGTTTTGAAATCCATATTACTTATCGGCTCTTCTGTTTTCGGCATGTCCACAAGAAGTTGACCGACCATACATATCAAAGAAGTGGGGATGCATTTATACAGTATGACCAATCGAGTGGGGATGCATTTATACAGTATGACCAAACGAGTGAGGATGCATTTATACAGTATGACCAAACGAGTTGGGATGCATTTATACAGTATGACCAAACGAGTGGGGATGCATTTATACAGTATGACCAAACGAGTGGGGATGCATTTATACAGTATGACCAAACGAGTGGGGATGCATTTATACAGTATGACCAAACGAGTGGGGATGCATTTATACAGTATGACCAAACGAGTGGGGATGCATTTATACAGTATGACCAAACGAGTGGGGATGCATTTATACAGTATGACCAAACGAGTGGGGATGCATTTATACAGTATGACCAATCGAGTGGGGATGCATTTATAAAGTATGACCAATCGAGTGTATTCTCAGACCAATCGAGTGTATTCTCAGACCAAACGAGTGCATTCTCAGACCGAAATTTTTTGACCCAAAAATCTTTTTTTATTTACAACCGAAAACAGTATCAGTTTTATTTGCGAGCGAAAAGAGTTTCGGTCCCTAGATGATTATATTTCATTTATAGAATTTAATTTGTATTTTAAAATCTGTATTTTTACTTCTTACACAGAGTGATAATGTTTCATACTCAAGTTATTCATTCAGTGGTGAAATTTATTTTTTATGACATGTACTAGTTACCGGTACAGTCGTGGACCCGGCACGTGCATAGGTAAACTGAACGAAAATAAAAATCTCTCCACTTTCGTAGTAATGGAGCTATTAAATGGCAAGAGAGGTTTTTCTGTTCACATAATGGACCTACACATCAGCTCTTGTATCTCCCATTTAGGGTTTAAGTCCCCTTCTTGGTCATTACGCCATATATTTTGGCCATATGACTTCACATGAGGACAACAGAAACTATACATTGTAATGAATTCTAACTGATAGGTGTACCTAGATTACAGTATTATAATTACAAATAGGTATAAATTGGTGATCAATTGCCACTATAACAAGCAATTTTGTCTTTAAATTTTACTTTCCAAAACTTCACTAAAATTAAGAGTCCCAAAGATTTACATTCAGCTTTGAATTAACCTCTAAACATGTACTTGTAAAGTTGAGGTTACTTATACTTGTTGTTCGGCCTTCGAGTTCTAAGATGACCATGACATCACAAACTATTTTTGTTTCTGTTAGCACGTGAGTGGCTGATCAGGTCAATTTGTGCTCTAAACAGTGTGATCCACTAGACAGGAGATGCCGCCTGGGATTGCAATTAAGGACGTGCTGCAGTTCCGAGATTTACGCTCCTCGCGCTTCTGCACTGCCTCTGCAATTCTCCTCAGCTCATAGTTTGAAGGTTCAGTATGGATGAGACTGCGACGGGTGGAACGATTCTGTGCAAGATCTTCCCAAGACTCAGGGTTAATGTTGAAGTGTTTCAAGGATGATTTAAGGGTGTATTTAAAGAGTTTCTTCTGAACTCCCTGCGATCGCTTTCCCTCCTTCAACTCGCCATAGAAGATCACATTTGGCAGTCGCTCGTCTGATATCATGGTGACGTGGCCTGTCCATCTCAACTGTGATTTCATCAGCAAAGTGTGGATACTTGAATTATCTGCCCGTGGGATACCCTCAGTGTCTGGGACCTTGTCCTGCCATCATCTTATTCTCATAAGTTTCCCCAAGTATCTCATGTAAAAATGGTTCAACTTCTTGGCATGACGTCTGTACACCGTTCAGGTTTCGCATGCATACAGCAGGGTCGACAGCACAATGGCTTTGTAGACCTTCAGTTTTGTTTTTCTGACTGATGCCTCTGCGCTCCCACCCATTCGCACACACTCTGCCAAAGGCCACACTTGCTTCAATGTGGACCGCATGTGACAGTGTACTGCTGAGGTAGATGAACTTATCCACCACCTGGAGGGTTTGGCCATTCACTGTGATGGTAGACTCTACGTAAGGTTTTCACGGTGCGGGTTGGTGCATCACCTTTGTCTTCTTAATACTGATTCTGAGATCGAAATTGTCACCAGCTGAAGAGAAATGGTCCATGTCAGACTTAGATCTGGAATTAAGGGAACAGTCATCAGCAAACAGGAGATCAGGAACAGTCACTTCCTGTAACTAAGTCTTCTCCCGTAGTCTCATCAGATTGAAGAGATTGCCATCAATTCGATATCTGATGTCGATTCCAGTGTCATAGTCACGGAAGGCATCAGTAAGCATGGCAAAGAACATCATAATAAAGATGGTTGGGCCAGCACGCAGCCTTGCTTGACTCCATTGGTGACTGGGAATTGTTCAGAAGACTCGCCCTTGTCCATGACGCGAGCGAGCATGCCATCACTGAATTGGTGAACCATTACAATGAATTTCTCTGGGCAATAAAATGTTGCCATGATCTTCCAGAGGCCGCCACGAATGACTGCGTGAAAAGTGTTTTGTCAGCAGCTCGATGAATGTTGTGTACAGATTGGAGTTCTGTTCCTGGCATGTTTCCTGGAGTTGACAAGCTGCACACACCATGTCTATGGTCTCACGTCCTTTCTGGCGAGGATTTTGCCGGCTACTAACATCAAGGAGATGCCCCGATGGTTGTCGCAGGATTGTCTGTTGCCTTTCCGCTTGTACAAGTGGATGAGTGCACTCCTGTATTTCTTAGGTATATTTCCTTGAGTCCACATTGACCGGAAGAGTTCAGTCAGTTTCTGTGCCATATGCGAGCCTCCGACTTTGTAGACATCTGTCGGAATAGCATCTGCTCCAGGTGCTTTACCATTTGACAGCATGTCAATTGATTTCTTAGTTTGAGTCAGCGTTGGAGGATCAGCAAGTTATATGTTGATTTCCATTTTGGGTAGTCGATTACCTCCTCACTGATAGATGATTGTTGATTTAGGATGTTGTTGAAGTGCTCTGCCCATCTTTGAAGTATCTTTTCCTTGTCAGTGAGCAGTGTGGTGCTGTCAAAACTCAGTATTGGATATGTTCCTGATGTAGATTGTCTTCAAAGCATCATAGAAGTACTTCATGTCATTCCTGTCTTCGTGGGACTGAATCTCATCTTCCATGTTACTCAGCTGTGAACAGTCCTCTTGATGTTGTTGAAGGCTGCCTTCTTAGATGATAAGGTGCAGTTTTCTAACAGGCCTTTCGGAGTCGATGTTTCTCGCTCAATAGTCTCCGTATGGCAGCATCGTTCTCATCAAACCAATCTTGATATTTACGTCTCGTGGGACCAACGGTTTTGGATGCAGCCGCGTACACAGAATCTCTGAAGGATGCCCAGTTTTCATCGACTTTCTCAGAGTTCGCATCAGTTTCTTCTAGCTGGTTGTACAATTCTTAAACAAATGCCTGTCTTACATTCTCCTGTTTCAATTTGGAGACACTAAGATGGTTTGAAATGTTGAACAATATGGTGTGAAGACACCTGTGTGTGTGCTCATGTGTACATTTATAGGGTTGTCTCAAAAGAGTTTTCAAATCCTTTCGACTTTTTCATTTTCTGGTGAAGTTTTAGAAACTAGCAAAAAGTCCTTATTTAAGTGGCAGTTGAATAATTATTTCGACCTATTTGTAATTACACTACTGTAATCTAGGTACTCCTATCATTAGAAACAGTGAAGATTCTGCTGTGCTCATTGGAAGTCATATGGCCAAAATACATGGTGTAATAATCCAGAAGGGAACATAAACCTTAAACAATATATCTATGCTTGAGACATTTACTTTCTACCTGATACATTTGAATAAATCAGAGAGTACTGGTTCCCATGATATAAGACCACCGATGGTGATGCTGGTAGTGTTGCTAGCCATAGTCAATCCTGTTATATGACATAATTATATCAGAATGATAAAAAACTAACGTGAAAGCATAATTTAAGTGTACTTAATACTCGTGATCCTCAAGGGTCGAAACTGGTTACAGAATTAAGGTACTGCTCAGTCTAAAATTTCTCAATTGCCCCCAAAACAACCTTTCATTTTTGAAAACTATTATTGATTTACACACACGCATGGGTGGCACGGAATACCTCCGTGTCTATCTGACAAACCCATAAATATCTGCTCCCCTATTTGTATGCACAGTTTTAACGAGGAGAAATTAGATTCCCTGCTGTGGCTGGAATTTGAAAAGACCACGGACAGATAAGTGTTTTGACTACTGTGGGTGATTTCATCTGCTTAGTGCTTGTATACAAAATGTGATTCAACTGGAGTACGAATTTCCATAGGTGCCACATCAACAGGAAAAATTCTCTATTTATTCCGTCTCTGCTCTACAAGTATGTCTGGAAGTAATAAAGAAAAAAAGAGAGATGAGTGAATAACTAAGAAATATGTAAAGGAGAAGCTAGCGACGAAAACCAAACGCAATGCACATACAATAAATAAATTTACATAGACAAACAAGCAAATACATTCACGAATTAACAAATCTAACACAGAAGCCCGCAAGCAAGCAAATAACCATACAACAGACCAACCAACCAACCGAGCAACACCGCCCCCTCCCCCCCCCCCCAAAAAAAAGCAAAGAGACAGACAGATAAAGAATGCGATTGGATTAGATGAAGTAAACTGAAGATAAAAAAAAAATATATGAAACTTAATCACTAAGTACATATGTCACTCTTTATACCCTTGTGTGTATTCAAGGGCTGTTCTAACCTTAGGGTGTCCTAAGTCAGGAGGCTCCAGCACGACCCTCTGTTGGCTTCAATTTACACGAATTAATTAATGTTCCCGTGCTGGCCGAATCCTTCCAACTGTCTCACGTGAAATGAAGTGTCCTTCTCCTAGGAATACTTACAGACATAACACAGAGCCATTGGCGTCCGCGGTGGGGCAGTTAATTCCCCTCCCCCCGACTTTTTAAAAATTCATTGTGCAGTATATAAATATATCCCTTTGATTTTGGCTCCCCCCCCCCCCCCCCTCCGAAAAATTTCTGCGGACGCCCATGCACAGAGCACGTCATAACTTTATTTAAACTGAAAAGTTACACCGACCCTTGGCCGTCATATGACCCTGACCTGACACTAAGCACATTCAGAAGATTACCGAAATTAAGTTCCCCAAGGCCAGCCAAATTTGAAGAAAAGAAAATCAAAACGGGTCCAAGGGCCGGGCCTAGGCTGCACTAAACTGCTTGTGTGAAGAAGTTATTTGTCTTCGTCTACATGCCAGTTTACACGGTATGTCAAGACACGTGTGTTATGTCCAGACACGTGTGTTAGTCGAATGCAATCTTCCCACATGTGTTTGTGTATTTGCGCTGTATGACAAATCATATATGACTCCATGCCCTTCCCGCCAAGTTCAAAGTCTCGCGGTTCCACAACGAAAAATAAGAAGATTTCATTGATTGTGTATGCTTCCATTTTATAAAGGGCATATATCATATTATTCATCGTAACAGAGGAAAACCCTTTATATCTTAGTGTGCGATCGTGTATTCAGATGAGGAAAACCCTTTATATCTTGGGGTGCGATCGTGTATTCAGATGAGGAAAACCCAGTACATCTTGGGGTGAGACCATGAAATCAGACAAGGCAAAAACATGAATCATGTCATGAATTGATGTCAAATGAAGCTCATAAAGATTCCACAGACTTTACATTTCTTTTGGGATGGACATTGCTGATGTCCAGTCGGGCTATCAAGGGAACTCGTCACTTTTTCACTGTCTTTTTCTAGCATAGTAAATCATTTCAGTCTGCAACATACAATACTAAATTAATCTTCGTACTATTTATCAAATACACAACTGACTCATTAAAAATTGTCAGCGAACACAAATCAGCACGTGATATTCAATCAGTAATACCTGGCCTTGTGATTTCTGGTTAGATAATGTTCTCACATGCAATCCTATCAGGAGTAATGCTATTCAATGCAAACGAACACTTTATATAAATTGAGTTCACATTACATAGGTGTTGGGCGTGGTTTACGTACTTTTTCTCCGAAAATGGCAAAATGTGTACAATTTTTATCTTATCTGCAACATGACGTAAGTTTACGTTCTATAAAGATGTAAACTTCTCAAGAAGCTGGCATTAGTCGTCCTGAAAATATTCGGAAAAACGTATTTGGACAGACTTTAGTTAGACACCTGGGTACATGGAAAAAACGATCCACCAGAGGCGTTCGGGACGCGGTAGATGTTATAGGCAAAATGATGTGCAATTTCACCCCTACCCCCTTTTTAAAAACGGACCGTTCCGCTACATAAGAAACTGATTTCATATGCCACTAAATTACCTAAATTACTCAGCTTTGATATTTACCAATAGCTCATAAAAATAAAACAAAGTGAGAATTATCCAAGTAGTGTTATGTTACACTTCCATTCCGATTTTCAGTAATAATATTTTTGAAATGTCCATTTGACTTCATTTTCGGTTCCTTTACAATTATTTTCGGTTGAAATTCGTTCATGTGTGCTTCTTTTTCATTCATTTCCAGTGAACCTTTGTTCATTTTCGCTCATTTCTTTTTGTTGTCGGTAATTAGGCATGTTTTGCTTCAGTCATACCATTAGTCCCCTACTTTGACCTAATTACCTTGGCGAGAAAATAGAAAGTAGAAAAGGTGAAAATTCAATGCAGCTTCCAAAAGTCAATCCATTCAGAGCGGCTAAATATAACATTCATTACATACTCTTTTCTACACTAGTTATAAATTGGCATTATCATTATTAACATTTAATCTAATAACTGAGCTATATTTCGTTCAGTTTTGCTCCTTATTTTTATTTTCGGCAATGTCCTACTCCAGCCATACCCTAGAGAACCCCGGTATGAGCAATTTATATTTGCTTAAGAATCGTAATAACGTTATAACAGCAAAAGACTTACGTTGTGCAGGTTACCTAATATTTTTCAAATACGCTTTTTGGTCTGCCTTATTTAAGTTTCTCAAACATATTTTTTAAAAGTGTTCAGACTGTCCCAGAGTAATTATGGCAAAAAACTTCGCGGTAAATAATAGGCGATTTCAAAAATAATTTCGGTAATTAGGCATGTTATAATCTTCAGGAGCCCTCCATGATTACCTATTCATCCTTGAAGAAAATCGAATAACATTTAGAAACTGAACATTCAATTTTCGGAAGGGGGGGGGGGGGGGAGGGCCTGGTTATTTTTTTTTTTAGAATCGGAATATTTTGTTTTTCTTTTACAATAAGGTAAAAAGAATTTTAATTAATATAATGAATAAAAAAAAGTTTCTACAAATCCGAGCAACAATATTTTTGTAGCTATTTGGGGGCCACAAATTAAATGTTCGGTCCAAAGAGTGCAAAAAACAGTTATTTATCTGCATTATTTTAAGGTGTTTACAGAATTTTAAAAAGCTCTACGGTTTCGTACTTTGCACAGGGTTTTATTTTTAAAGAAAAAGAATTGTCCAGGCTTTCCTCACTGGCTATCCAGGTTATTTTTTTTTTAAAAGACCTTGTATATCTTTGGTATTGTTAAAATAACTTTTAATTTCCTTTTAGTGTATGCCTGATGGGTGTAATTTGGGTTATAGAGTATACAGCTTGGCCTTACTTCATATGTGCATTTCTCAAAAGACTGCTACTTAACATTGGTCATTTTCACTTCCTGTACTTCAGCGGTAAATTGAAGAAGAAAAAAACTAGCCGATAACTTTTTAAAAATATGTTTTATAATTCGTTTATTGCACTTTCAGAAGTTAGTATTTAATAAACTGCACAAGTTAGTGTCATTTGGGCTAATTCAAGGTCTTTTCTCGAGCACATGGGAGCAGTC